>VZSF01005733.1:525005-582300 GCA_013398295.1 Chionis minor
AAAAAAAAGGAATATACTAGATATATTAGCAGAGATGATGACTGTGTCTTCCTAAGCAGCCAGGAGATGTCAGTTCTTAACAGAATCATCCAACAAAGTTCCCCAACAAGAACAAACAACATAAACACATGGACTGCAGAGCAAACAGATTTAGACCCAAAACTGAGTAATGAACGCGCACAGCCCAGATGTTTCTGGGATGTCAACAGCTTGGATTGCTTGTCTGTAGTTGCTGAAGCTGCCTGCAGGGGATATTTTGAGAGGCACATATTTTATGAGCTATATCCTTGTTTTTCAGCAGTTCCTCAGAAAAAAACACAAGTTTTGACCTTCGTTTTAAGCATCAAGATTGTTTTAAGGGTCAGTGCTCTGGGAGTTGCTGTCTTGTCCATCCAAATCTGCCTGTCAAGACGGGGTTTCTACCAGCACACTAGTTGCAAAGAAAGACGATGCAAACCCAGCTACAGGGAAAAAAAAAATAAAAATCTCTGTATGAGATTTCCTGCAGTGTGAAGTCCCCTGGGGACCTTCACCCCATTGCCCCAGCTGTCCCACCTGCAGGCTGCAGCATGGGGCTTCACTCATAGCCCTCTGGGCAACCAGAAGACGGGATTAGTTGTGAACTGGCTGAACACTGATGTTCATAGAAGGGATGATCTCATTGGGAAGGGTCTACTAAAACACCACCTGGGAACGGAGCTTTTCCCAGCTGCCCATCACCTTTCTTTTTTTTTGTTCGTTTGGGGTTTTTTTGGTTTGTTTTGTTTTTTTCTTTCCTTAAGCCATGCCCACCAGTGCCATCGGGTGGCAGGAATTTAGGTGCACAGCCTGGCAGCATTGCTTCCAGCTGGCTGTTTGCTATGAACCGGTACTCTGGCTCTGTTGACCACCAAAGCACCTCCAGGGCTGTCCTAACACACTCTGCGCTGCAGCACCGAGCCCCCAGGCTGGCTGGACCAGCTCGTCCATGGTCTGCATGGAGTTAAGTGCATCGCTCGTTCCTCCATCCAACCACTCCGCGCACAACCGGAGTTGGAGACTGGGTCCTGACAACACGTGGCAAGTCCCTATGCACTGGCCATGCAAACCAGTCTCTGCTCCACATTATATTCCTGAAATGATTTGAACCCTGCGTGTTTGACAGAGGAGAAAAAGGACTTCTTTATTCTCCAGGCATCTCCTGGGGCAGGTTTCCATTTCTATAGAGTGACAACCTGGTATTTGTAAATCAGCTTTTGAGAAGAAGGCTTGTGTGTAGGGACCAAGGGTGACCTTGCTCAGGAGCTCCTGGGCTCTGATGGGCATTCTGCAAACCTGGAGATGAGACCTGTCTGCTCACGTCTTTCATTTCACCAGAGTTTGCCCTTAAAGCTGGATCATAATTTTTTCTCTGTGGCTGTATTTTGAAAAATGAACCTTCTTTTCATTTTTTTTTTCAAATGATGTGGGGTGCTTCTGTTGTCACTCTGAATGGGATTTCACTGCTAGCAGCCCAAACCCATTTTTGGCTGAAATGACAAACCTGACGTGGAACCTAATCTTTTTTAAAATAAAAATGTGAATATTCTGAATTAAAGCACGTTTTCTTATATATGCAAAAGCCTCAGTTTCACCAAACAGGCACTTTTTGCTGGCAAAGGAGCAGAAGCTGCTCAGATAGCACCAGGAAGCCATGAAGCTCAGGACAGGTCATAGCAAGGTTTCTCTCCATGCACCATAAAGGATGTGGCTTGCTGACAATAACACCCTTTAAGCACCACTGAGCACACGTGCACACCACAGGGCTTTTCCAGCAACTTACGCTCCATTTGTAGGGATCCCAAGCATTGAACCAGCCTGTGAAGTTGAGGGGTTCATATCCCTGCTTCACCAATATTATTGGAGTGGCTAAGTCTCTCCCTGCTGGATGGGTCTTGAGATACTCCTTAGCTGAGGCAATCGCCTCGTTCCTCTCGTATGTGTTGGAGGCTTTGCCAACCCAAAGGAAAATCTGCAAGGAGAGATGGTGTTGAAGATCAGTGAGTAGTTAGGACCTGTGCAGGCATGGCTGTTTATTCAGCCGTGCCAACTGAAGCAGAGATAAGAGAGGAATTGTTGTTTCCCAACAGTCCCCTGGGATTTTGATCCCAGATTTCCTCCCAGCCAAGAAGGATTCTGCTTTTGAGACAGACCCAAAGTATAAATACTTCAGAAAACAGCTCTCAAATGCTTCAAGGTAGCTAAACTCAGTCCTTACATGGCCAAAAAAATCAAATGGCCTCAGAAAGCAAACCCCTCGGACTCAGTTTCCAATAGTCCGAAGCAAGTCCTCACCATCGGTGCTGGGAAATGAGGGGGAGGGTTTCTGGGTGTCACCCCCTTGTATGAGCTGGCAAAGTCTGGAGCGGGTCCAGCTCACCTTGCCTTGGAGCAAGGCATGGACCAGGTGTCTCGGTTCCCTCCTTTCTGAAGTAGGGCTAGCAACACCACCTCACTCATCTGGTTTGTACCTGGGAGAGCAGGATTGGACATACACCTGCTTGTCTGAGCAGGCATCATGAAGGGTTTGGAGATGGGACAGCAGCCATACTGCCCTTGGTTTCACGTGGAATGACAGATTAAAATAAATTAAGCCATAACCTGTTTGAAAATACATCAGGGGAAAGACTAGGGGGAGTCAGTGCTGACCTCTTCCCATGTGTCTAGCAGCATGACGTCATCTTCGTCCAAGTCCTCCTGGCAGAAGCCCACCACCTCTGTCATGATGAATCGACCCGTCTGGTTGGAGCACTCGAAGAGGCGAGGCTGGTAGTGTGTGACCTGCTCTTGAAACCTTCCTCATGCATGGCAGGGAAAGAAAAAGCAAGAGAGATGGAAGCTTTTCCCTCGTGGTTTACTGCAGGGCCCTGTTGCTACTTGTCATGACCTTGAGGGAACAGCTGGGAACATGGCAATGGTCATCTGAGGACCTGAAAGTCAGGCAATGTCAGGTCTCAGGGGATTCTCAGGTCATTTAAAGAGTTTTTAAAGGTAACTTTTTCTCCACCCAAAGAGGGCAAGAGCAGAACCCTTCTGTCCTTGTGGAGATGAGCCTGCTGTTAGGTGAAAGCCACATCAGATCACTTGGTTGCAAAGAAACATGTCTTTTGCCCAGTGGAATGGAGAAAACCAGGTTGTTCAAAAGCAGGTTTAGTTTCATGAATCTTCTGGGGCTGCCCATTAAACTAATAATGGCTGCAAATGGAGCATGTAGCCCATATGACAAGACAGGGGATGGATCCACTGAGGGGAAAGGAGGGTGTAGCACACCCTCGTCTGCAGATTTTGGATCTGCAGCTCATCCTTCAGAAGGCCTGACCCAAAACCTAAGAAAGAGACATTTCAGTGTGGTTTCTGACCAAGATTTTGCAATATTCTGGCCTGGTGCTCCCTTTGGTGAGGACATGGTATCAAAGTGCTTACTCACTTCCCTGCAAAGTTTTGATCCCTTGTTTAATGTTGCCTGGCCAAGGTCAGAGGAACAAGCAGGTCACTGTTACCTCTTCTCACTGGCGTAAGGTGCTTTGCCTCCCAAGGCTTCCCAGAACTCTGCTGGCTCTTGTCCCTCCAAAATGGTGTGCTTGTCCCGTTTGGAGACGATGTCAGCCACCATCTTTGCCATCTCCCTCTCATCTCCGCTGCATCCCTGTGTTCAGGACATAAGATTGAGGTGCAATTAGGGCCAGACCGGCAAAACTTAATCTGTGGGGAAAAGCTGGCTTGGCCATGTCCTCCTCTGGAAAGTTTTAGACCTGCTTGAATGCCATTGAGGGTCTCATCTGAGCTGGTCACTCAAAATCCATTTCTAGTCCTTAAAGGGACATTCAGTGCAGCCAATGGCATCTAAGGCACAACTCCAATAATGGAATGGTTTGGGTTGGAAGGGACTTTTAAAAATCATCTAGTCCCTAGCCACGGGCAGGGATGTCTTTCACTAGATCAGGTCACTCAAAGCCCTGTCCGACCTGACTTTGAACACCTCCAATGACGGGGCATCCACAACTCTTCCAGGAAACCCTTCTGCTTTGGGTTGATCTACCATCTCATCCTGAAACAGATGACTAAAAGGATAAATGAATATGCTCTAATCCTGGCTAATTTGTTACGATTGGAGAACCTGGGGTGCTTTATTCATCTGAAAGTTATATGAACCTCTAAAATGAGGTGAGGTGAAGCCCCAGATGTGTTACTTCTATATCGAGAGGGCGATGTTACTGCTGATCCTGCACAGATAGAGCCTTCTCCCGGGTGCATTGAAATCAATGTTCTACATGCTCAAGGATGCACCTCCACAGCTCAGTGGAGGTAGAAGACAGAAGCCCCACATGAGAAATTTCTCACCTTCCCGCACCACAGGTAGCAGACTTGGCTGGTTGTCAGCAGGAAGACGTCATTGGAGTTAAGCGAGGAGGCCCGGGCTGGCACCTCTGTGGCCTTTGTGTTCAACTCATCCGTGCCCCTCACCTGGAAGAGGCGGATTGCTGGCTCGGGCACGTTCTTCTGAGCCCGGCTTGTGCCACCCTGCAAGGAAACAGAGGCAAGGATGGTTTTGGGAGGTGAAGAGGGCAGGCAAATCCAGGGTGCAACTGCTTTGAAGAAGACGGCTATTAGGGTCACAACCTTCCATGCTGCTGCAACAACGGACCATGGTCCCGTAAGACCAGGTGAGGAAATCCAAATACCTTCTGGTTCCAGCTCAGAATAAAACCCACATGGCATAACTTCCATGTTTCTCCCTGATTACTCCAAGTCTCGACTAGCTCCCATCAGGATGCTCACATTGGATATGAGCAGATCTTAGTGTCTGCAGAGCATTTGCCACATAAACTGAGCAAGGCAGCTGGGCTCTGATTTCCAGCTCCACTTGGCTTAGCTGAACATCTGCCACGGAAGCCATATGGTGGGACCAACACTGAGAGCTGAGGGCAATCCCCCTCTCCTCCAGCCATTTGCAGTGTCTCCACCACAGATGATGGTAGCCAAAGCAGCAAGTGAAATGGGTTAGTATATAACGTGATATAATTCAGGTAGGGACAATTGAAATCATGTAACTGTGGGATATTTTGGAGGACTGTCTCTGCATAGTGGTATCTGCAATTCACAAGACCATTGTCTTACTGTAACTCTGCAAAATATTTTGGGATAGAGTTGGAAGGAACATCACATGTTAATGCTGGAGCTCAGGGGTGGACAGCTGAGTCTGGGTCAGTCCAGGATTCTGTTTACACATATGGTGCTCATACTACTTGTGAAGTAGTAGAAATGTTCCACCACTTCCATCTGCCAGCCCATTCAGACCTGGCAGGCTCCTTTCCTGAATATCAGCCCTTTTTTTCTGGACTATTTCCATTGCAACTGCCAAACCATTGTTGGTGCTTGCACCTTCCATTGCCCACGCGCGCACAAAGCCACGTTACCTCGTAAATGATCAGCTTGCCCTTGAAGATCGCCAGAAAGTGTGCGGGCTCCTTGCCCATCGTCACGCGCACCTGTACAGCCTCATCCCCATGCTTCTTGTCCAGCTCGATGGCGTTGAGGGCACAGGCGGTGATTTCATCCACAGAGGCATGGCGACCCTGGGGACGAGAGAGACGCCACGTGCAACGTGATGAGATGAAGGGTATAAAGCTCTGCGCAATGTAACACCTTGCCAATCCCAAGCCCCGCACATCGTGAGATCAGAGTTAAAACTACCAGATGTTTAAACCTCACTTGCATTCTGGTTTTGGAGACCTTAGCATCCCATTTCCAAGGCTTTTCTCTGCATTCAGAGGAGGTAAATATGCTTTAAAAAGGAAAGCAGAGATATTCATATACTCACATAACTCCAGGAGCTGAGCCTTTATAAGAAGATATGAAAGACTGCAAAGTTTGACCTCAGCACTCTAAGCCCCCAAAACCTTCACTATTTCTGTCTGAAATTACTGGCTCTCGGTGTGATGCCAGATTGGGCTCAGGGAGTCCATGCTTCCTACAAAGCACAGTTTGGGATATTTGCAATGGACGAAGGGCGAAGGGCACGTGAGTTCTTCTGGATGCCTGAGTTGGGATTTTTGCACGTAATTGCTCCCTTCAGTTTCAGGCTCCCAGAAGAAACCAGACAGGCCTTTCTGCTTGGCTTGACCTACCTGCCACATGTAGAGGACGTAGTGAGGCCTGCCTGATCTCAGGTAGGTGTACAGGACCAGGTAACAATCACCCCCGTAGAACTGCCCATATGTCTTGGGATTCACGGGCTGCATGTGCAAGTCCTCAATCCTCCACACCTAGTGAAAGCAACGTTTTGGTGAGCAGCAGTGGAGTCAACGTGAAGACAGAGCACAGTCCCTTTGCCAGCAGACCACTGAAATTCAGGTCTTCTGCTGCAAAGAGAACCCTTCCTCTTTCCCCTGGATGCCACCCTACGTTCCTCCACCTTGATTAAGTGCTTGCTGGCAAAGTCAGGTCTCTCCACTGACTGCCACAATACATGTGCCATTAGTAGACTTTCTGCAGGTGGTGGCCTTCAAGGAGGAGCAGCCTCCTGGTCCCTCTCAGTCCTGCAGCCCCTTTCTCAACCAGCTTCATCTTCCATGGGAGACCACAAGAATGGGAGAGGGGCCTCTGCACTGTGCAAGTTTGGTTGACATGGAGCAAACTGGGAGACAGCGTGAGATGGGAGTTGACTGTATTGGTCTCATGACCCACACACATGGCAGGAGAGGAGTCAGCTTGGTGGCTGTTTTGCTCCACTGGTCATGGCTTGGAGGAGAAACGCCCCCAAGCTACTCTAACTGCTGCATTATTCAGAGCTCCCAAGTAGTTTGCTCTGGCTCCAGCCATGATCCCCACCAGTGGGGAGGGTAGGTGGGCACACCTTCACAGCTCCATACAGCTGCTGTGTAAAAAAAAGCAGAGATGTTTGGAAACCTGATGATTATTGCAGATTATTCCTCTGTCACTGAATCATCACAGAATCACAGGGGTTGGAAGGGACCTCTGGAGAACATGAAGTCCAACCCCCCTGCCAGAGCAGGTCCACCTACAGCAGGTTGCAGAGGATGGTGTCCAGGAGGGTTGGGAATGTCTCCAGAGTCTCCAGAGACTCCACTACCTCTCTGGGCAGCCTCTTCCAGTGCTCTGCCACCCTCAAAGGAAAGAAGTTCCTTCTCATGTTCAGATGGAACTTCCTGTGTTCAAGTTTGTGCCCGTTCCCTCTTGTCCTGTCAGTGGGCACCACTGAAAAAAGACTAGCCCCATCCTCCTGGCACTAGCCCTTGATCCTTCTTCAAGTATTTATAAGAACTGATGAGACCCCCCCCTCAGTCTTCTCACCTTCAGAGAGAAGAGACCCAAGTCCCTCACCCTTTCCTCATAAGAAAGATGTTCCTGACCCATAATCACCTTTGTAGCCCTGTCAGCAAAAAGGGCGCTCTCACCTCAATCTCCCCGGAGGCATCATCTACCATTCTCTGCTCAGCAGCTAGCTCCGGTCTGGCGTGGAGCTGAGTGGTGTCAAACTTCACCTGCTCCACCTTGGCTGCATGCACCGGCAGAATAAAACCAAGAACACAGTGAATGCACAATAACATACAAAACACCTGTATCACCCTCATGTACACGTTTTATTCACGTGAGAAAAACCTGGTCCATGGTTGCATGAAGCCAATCTTGCCGCCAGTAAGCCAAAGCTGATTTTGGAATATGCAAGAGCTCAGACACCCCTGTGTTGATCTGTTACAGGCTGGCAATGGAACATACAGCGCATTGCAGTGATGATTGGCTGGTAAAAATATTAGTTGTCTCCTGACTGAAAAGTCATAATTGGTTTCCAAATCCATATATATTTCCCTCCTTTTAAAACACTGCTTTCAGAAATGAAATGGGTACATTTCTCCAGCTCATGGTAAAGAGAAAACGCGTTTATGGACAGCACAGAGAGAGATAGACATGAAGAGAAAGAGAGAACTTGCAAGGGAAAGAGATTTGCAGCCATGAAGCTATTACTGATGGAGACATTCAGCATCTTTGTCACCATCCCATCATTCATCACCAAGTTCTCTCCGGTATTGTTTACTCTTTGGGGTTAATGCATCACAATATTCACTTCAGCAGTGTGATAAATCAAGGCATCATCTACACCAGTGTAAATACAGAATAATTCCATTGACGTCAGGAGGATCTTGGGTGGATGCCAGTGTAAATGAAAGCAGAATGTTGTTCAACACTTCCATATCGGGTTTATCATTAGCCCTCTATCCAGAAAATTAGGAAGTTCTGTGACTGTCAATTTTTGCACATAATTTTTTCAGATGAGAGTGATCTTCTGCCAACATTTACTTTTGGAATAAGTGACAATTTGGTTCATATAAGAAGCCTCAGCAGTTCTGAACTGCTGTTCTGAACTGTTCAATTCCTGAACCCTTTGCATCTACTGAAGAAGGTGGAAAATACAAGGTATGAGAAGAATGTGCACTAGATTTTCAAGATGCTAAAGCCAGGACACAGTTAATGTGAATGATGTTCCCTCAGTTGTTGCTTAGCACAGGTAGGAAAGCCAAATCCAGGAGAAACACGCTCACCAATTTTGCCAGTAGTGTAGGCTTTGCCCAACCCTTGTGTTTCGTACTTTTCTGTCCACCTCTGGAAGAGCTGTTTAAACATGGCTGACTCGGCTCCATCATTGAGCACTTCAATGTTGGTGGATGAAGGATAGCCTTTGGCTTGGATAAAACCCTAGTGGGGTTGAAAAAAGACATTAGCAGGGACACACCGAGATTTTTACAGATATGAGAAAAGGGATGTGGACCTGAGACAGCCCAAAGAGTGAACGTCCTCCACTGAACACAGTGGCATGACCAAGGGCAGGATTCATCCTAATACTTGCATTCAAACTTTTAAATGGAGGTGTCTACAAGCTCTCACTGTAGTGTCCATGTTTATTTCTGAGTTTAGGAGACTGAACCCTGCCTCTAGAGGCTGGTCACCTGGATCACATCCTAAACTTCATCTCTACATGGCACCTCATCTTGAAGAAAATCTCATTCAATGAGTCCAGTGAAAAGCTTCCTCCTCTGTCTCATACAGCTCCACACAGGGCTCCTGGTGATGGATCACGGAGTGGAGGAGAGGGAGCAGTGATGAGGTTTACCCATGACCTGAGAACCTAGTCCCATTCTTTGCTTCTCTCCAAACTTTTTGTCCCTCTCTAAAACAGGGAGACTGTCCTCCCTGTAGCATGCTAGACAGCATTTACGCCAGGGTAGTGAAGGGATGGAGCTAAGCTAAGTACCCCAGAACATTATGTGTGTTCTGAAGGGACTAAACTTTCACAAATGTCTATTTTTTTTTTTTCCTACAACCATATTATTTCTTTGCAATAGAGCCACTATCAAGTTAAAAGACTACTTCAACAGAGGTGCTTGATACAAGAAAATTATCTGTTTTCTGCTACAATGCCAGTCATTGTTTGGTTTTTGGGAACTGCTCCGTGTTTCTCATGGCAGGCTCCAGGATGACCTGGAGGTACAGTGCTGACAGCCGTGGTTCAGGGAAAGAGCCTGACTGTGGGCTTCTGAGCATTCATCTTCTGCTGTAAATACTGCAGCCGCACTCTCCCCCCAGGGAAAAGCAGAACAGATGGTCTTCCCAGCCCTCCCACCTGCCAGACTGTAAGAAAGAGATATCTTTTGTTCTACACGTGTAGCTCAGGGCCAGAATTTGCAGAGCTGATTGCCTCCTAAAAAGCATCGGGAGTTAAGCTTTTGAAAAGAGCATCGAGGATTGTGGGGTAAGTTTTAAGGCAAAGTTTGTCTAAGCTTTTCTTCTCTGAGACAACAGCTGCAAACAATAGCCACAGTCTGTATTGAAGCTGGATGTCTTCACGGAAGACCTTATTGAACCTGGGGCCACTGAAATTTGGTATCTCCTAGTGAGATCTCACTGAAGGTGAGGTCGTTTATGGTCTTCATATAAGTGAACAGATGAATTAAAAGCTAAGTTCCCTTGTGGCCTTTACTTCAACTTGCCAACTTGTGAAAAAACTACCAAATGCCTTACTCGCACAGGCTCCCTTGAGGCTAATGTTTTCTGAAAGGAAGCCTTGAGTCTTCTTGCTCTGCTAGAAAATAACTGCATGGCAGCTCATCTGGAGGTGTCAGGGCACTATGTTGTTGTGGTCTACATTAACGTAAACCCTGGTCTTGTCTCAGGTTGGCCATCTGAATTAATAGCAGTTAATAACAAATCCGTTTCTACCCAGTGGAAGAGCCCTGTATCACCTTCAAATTCACTGCAGAACCTAGGCCTAGAGCCATCAGCATCATGAAAAAGACTTGCTGCCCAAAATGGACTCAGGGTTGAGGCCTGTAGCACCTACATACGAGGTCTGGCTTTTCTAGAGAGCCCAAGTAATCAAGTTCCCTGCTGACTTGCCCAAGGTATAACACTTGGTTTGGAACACAAGAGATGCCTTTCAGGGCCAGAGCAGTGGTCCACGAGCATTGAGAGATGCTGTTTAATGAGCACATGTGAGACTGGTGGCTGCAGTGTGATCCCTTCACTCTCCCCAGCATACTCATGGATGTTAGAAAGGACGTAAGACCCCTTTTAATATCTGTTTATGGACCTCATGACCATGAATATATCTAATACCACCTTGACCCTGCTGATACTGCCTGCCTCCACCATCTCTTGAATCAACGAATTCCATATGTCCACCACTTACTGTGTAACAAAGTATTTTCTTTTATACTTATTTTTCTTTAAAGAATTTCTTCCTAGTTTTAGTGGCAGGTCTTAGTTATAGTGCAATTTCCTGACTGATTATTTTTTTTACCTCATCACGCCACCCTTAGATGTTTAACTTCTCTCCCTGTTATTACACAGGCCAGCTCCTCAAGACCCACACTTAATTGTAATTAGTGGTCAGATCTAGATTAGCACTTAGTTAACTTCCCGGGACATTGTTTGCACTATATTACAACTCACCACAGCTCGAGTGAAGGCTGCTTTTTTCTCTTCCACACTGGAGGCTTTTCCTCTCCAGACGTAAATCTTAAAACCACCTTGGTCTAAAATGTAGCAGTCCTGAGGTCGAGCAGAAAAAACAGACGTGAAAAGCTCTGCGCAGGCAAAGGTCCTTATTTGTAGCCTACCTAGGCTGGATCTTTGTTGAAGGTTTAGATTAGATAATTTAGATTAGATATAGATCTAGCACATTTCCTTGCCTTGCAGTGCTCTAACCCTGGTGCAACCATTTAGAAGAGGCAACATAGGATGGATTTACTGTGGTTCATAAATGGACTACAACTGCCATCATGGGTCATGGGTACGCTGACTTTGCAAGCACACCTGACCCAGGCAGCCGCCCTTTAACTGTAATGAGTTAAAACATGTATTTTTCCTAGGGACCACTCAAAACTGGCCATGACTATTTCATGAGAGACGTTCCCAAACCAACAGAAACACCAGCTCCGCAAGGCTCAAGCGGAAGTGTACGCTGAATTATCACCCTCAGCCTGCTGTGCTACAGCACTGCTGATGGTGGTGCTCATTTATGCCAAATCTGCTACCATGGGAGCAGGAACGGTCCAAGTCAGGTATCTTCCGTACGACTATTTTGTGTCCCTGATCTGCAGCTAAAAGTGTTGAGTCGTTGTGAATGCGGTAGGATCCCAAAACCAAATGCGGTGGCTACCAGGCAGCCTGTGTCCACCGCAGGTGCTCCAAACTGACAACCCACTGGGTGACCAGAAGCTTCTCGGTTTTCAAACGGACCTTTGACAAGGAAAGCAAAAGTTTCCTATGCCTGTAAAAGGAGACTGAGCTTTAACAAGGCTGACACCAGGGTGAGTAGGGGAGCCGGAGCCTTGCAGCACAACGCTGGTTAGCACTGCAAGGAATTCAGGATGAGCAATTCTCTGCCAATATTAGGTAAGCCTCTGTTTTTCCAAAGCCTTTGGGCAGAGAATCTGTAAGGAATGTCCTTTCAGGGTGGGCCTCTTTCTACAGCAGGAAAAACCTCCATGATTTTGTGAGCAGAGTATTTATTTGCTCTGAATCCTGCAGATGGAGGGCTATCCCTGAGCGTCAGGTATTAAGAAGCCTTATTTCCACCTGGAATTTATTCCTGAACCGCGGCTCTCCTTGACTCTGATTGCCAAGCTAATATCACCCTTGGCTGAGAGGGTCGATTTGCCATCTTTCGTTAGCGCAGCTTCAACGCACCACCTACCTTTGGCCACTGAGCTTGTAGTGGGGCCAAACTGCCCTGTTTTCAGAGGACACCAAAGGATGGAAGGGCTGGTAATTTTCAGGAAATGGGGGTATCCCATTGGAACAGGTGCTTGGCTGAAAATAAAGCGAGCCCCAGCGTTCTTTTCTCGCTATAAGGGCTGAAGGCTTTCTCTCACCTCGTGCTGGAGCAGGTCCTGCGTCAGGGGCCGGGTGGCTATCTCCTGCACCACCAGGTCGTTGTCCTTCTCGTAGACACTGGAAGACAGAGTCACCGCACAGTCAGGCCATACAGTGCCCGCCGTGAGAAAGGCTGGGGTTTGGCGCCCATCCCTAGACTTACTGGTAGAGCCGGACATTTGCTTTCTGCAGCTCATCTGCTTTCGCGTCGGGGATGGCGTCTCGGAGCTCCCCGCGCCTCTCACCCAGCACCATCTTCATGATCTGCATGAGGTCTGGGGAGTCTTTCTCATTGTCAATGATGCCGATTTGAGCACGGCCGCCTCTTTCGCTGTCCCTGATGCTGCGAGCCAGCGCGAGACCCTGCACAAGGACCACCAAGGGGTAAGTCCTGGTCCAGACAATGAATTCAGCAAGCCTCAGACCTAGAGCAATGACTGAGCACCAATAGCCCAAGCCAGACAACCACATCCCTCTGAAGCTTCTAGTGTCCTCCAAATTTAGCTATTGAAAAAGGGGATGTGTCTACAATGCCTCCGTATTAACTAACTCTCAGGAAAATGTTGCTCATTACAGTCACTCCTGGTGCTTGCTCCCACAGGGCACAGGCGCACGGTAGCCACAACAGGCGTCACCTGTGTGTGACTGTACATAAGCAGGTCCAATGACCTTCTGAGATGGTCTCGGGGAGAGAGGCATGCATGCTGAGGACAACGAGGCTGGATGCTGCAGAGCTGCGGGACCCTGGGCACCCCATGGTGCCATTTTACATTTAAACGTTTCAAGTATTCAAAAACAGGGGATGTTTGCTGTGAAAAAAAGCAGCGTGAAATGCCAAGCAACTAATTAGGCTGAAATCTCCATTTTCCATTGAATTATTTTTTTCCATGACTCTTACTACAATAGCTTTGAAAGCGGCCCCTCTTTGTTAGACCTAGGAAATGACCCGCTCGATTGCCAGGCCTGAGATGAACCATGGCCTGTTCCTCACGGCAGCCTTCCCTCTACCTGCTCCCCCTCCTTTGCATCCTGAGGATTGTTTTTAATTTGCCCACTGTTGGATTTTCTCCCCTCGCCATTGTATCCTGGAAAACCGCCTTCCCTGTGAAGCCTCCCCCTGTCCTAGCTCATCAGGTGCCACCACGTGATGAGGAGACCGGCCTCCCTTTTAATGTGTATAATGACTGGCTATGAGGTTGGCCATCAACTTTGCTGATGACACATTGATATATCTTCCTTTAACACATCTCTATCTTGGTTCCTCTATCAGTAAAATAAGGATAATGACCCCTTTGCAAAGTGTCTTAAGAGCTATGGATCTGACCTAGTAACACCTGGGTTACGTGTTCCTGCTTGTTTCATACTGATCAAGCTGGAATTCCCTGTGATGCTGTAAAAAACATTAGAATTCATCTACCCATGGGGTAGCTACTGCAGCTAAACTTACTGGTGCTGCTGCTGACATTTTAGTCCCACATCATGCAAAGTATAGGGCATGGAGGGATGGAGATGGACCGCAGAGGGAACTGGATGCCTTTCTGGAGCTGGAACTAGTGATGTGCCCACAGCTGCCCATGAAACCCAAGCTGAGGCCAGGTCTGAACTGGAGTGAAGCACATCCCCAGGCCTCTGATATCAGCAAATGGGGAAGTAAATGATTTATCACGTTCTTCTCTGTCCACCTGCGTGTTGCTGGTTTTACTGACTTTTTCACTGCACAAACATTGACCACTGTTTCTCTGTTTTTCCCCTTCCAGATATCAAAAAGTACCTTTAGTAAACCAACAGACTTTTTCCTGTACTCACCCTAGATTTCTCAGCAATGCTGCAGTTGGGTCCGTTCCACTGAATCAGCACTTTCCCAAGGTCCAGCAAGAAAACATCACCCTTATTGAAACTGTCCCAGGAAAGTGCGACCTGTCATGAAGAAATGAAAACGTTTGGCAGGTGGTGGGTGAGGAGAACAGCAAAAGCTGCAGGAGACAAGTCACAGCCATGGCGAACTTGCCCCTGGGGATATAAGAACTGGTCTGCAATGACACGCTTGTTTTTCTAGTGCTCAGCTACTCACTGAGCCCAATGGCTTCTCTCATGGTAATACCAAACCCTTGAGCAAGGTCTTGAAAATGATCCTGTAGCAGGGGGTCCTTGAGCAGAGATGCAGTATCTAGCAGGCAAACCTGATCCAAAACGTAAGTGTAGGAGGAGAGGCAAGGAAAATTGGTCCATAAGGAGAGAGAGGTCTTCTTACCTCTGTGGCTGACACGTGCTTCTTCCCCTTGACATGAAGAAGACGCTTGATGTTGTACATGTTGGTCTCCACGTGCTTAAATCCTGAAGCCACTCCTCCTTTCTTGTATCTGTTATGTAGCAGGGAATACAGAGTTAGAGCTAGTTAGAAAATACCTTCCCCTCTATCCTCTGAGAACATCTCAAGCTAAAAAATCTAGCGCCTATAAAATCTCAAAGACCTAAAAATGGAATATCAAACGCTGTGTTGCCTCACGCTACTATTCATGGTCCCTTTTCAAACCATGACTCCTCACAGTGTCCCATCTGCTTGTTATGGGTGTTGTGTTGCTGTTGTGTATCTTGGGAGAAGGTGTGTAGATCAGCAGGTAGGTCAGGGATGTCAACGGAAACATAACACAACCAAATGAAAAATCCCATTAACCATGGTGGTGACATCTCAGAATTGAAATATTCAACTAAAACATTCAACTAAAAAATGAAATATATTTTGCAGAAAACAGGCTTTTTGCTAAAATTTGGTTTTGTTCAAAATAGTTATTCTATTTAAAGTAGCTTAGATAGGAAATTGCTGCCATAAGCAGAACAAAACTATCGTAAACAGGTACAGGTCTTTCTGTCAGATTTAATCTACTGATTTTGTTGTCCTTCCATCCTTAGAACACACACTTTGCAATAGCTGCTGCTAGCACTGTATCACCTCACTACATGATGCCATCCTCTCCTTTCCATGCAACTTTGGGAGGAATGCACAATCACACAGTCCCCAAAGGAATTCCCAGAGCCTTTTTAATGTTTTTTGAACAAGTGTAGCCCACTTCCACATATCCTAGATCAGATCATACTAGAAAACAGAGAATCACAGAAACATAGAATGGTTTAGGTTGGAAGGGACCATAAAGATCATTGAGTTCCAACCCCCTGCCGTGGGCAGGGACACCTCCCACTAGACCTGCTTGCTCAAAGCCACGTCCAACCTGGCCTTGAACACTTCCACGGATGGGGCCTCAACAGCTTCCCTGGGCAACCTTTTCCCGTGTCTCACCACCCTCAGAGGGAAAAGATCCAGTGTTCTTTCTTCAGGTCTTACAGTAATAATTCACACAATGTAATTGCCACTTGTGGGAAAGAGAGATAATTACTGAATTTTTTACAGTTTTTTGCCATGTGGGTAATATCTGTATTTCATCATAGCTTGTAAGAGACCAGCAAACGTGGTCAGGCGTGTGAGTGATTCACAGTCCTTCAGACTTGTTTGGCCTGGTTGAACATATCCAAGAAGGATGCTGTGGTAATTTGTCCATCTGCCAAGGTGTGGAAAGAGCCTGCTTTAATTTCTCGTTCTGCCTCAGACTTCCTGTTTGACCTTAGGCATGTGGTTTAGACCAAGATGATGTCTAACTCATACTGATTTCACAGGCAGATAGGTTTCCAAATAGACTTCTAAACCTACATACATTTGGAGGTCTGAATTTTAGTCCTTCATTGCCCCTTAGTAATCTTTAAGATGAGGACAAAGGCACTTTTTTCTCTCACAAAAGTCTTGAGGAAACTCTTGAGAGGTTGTAGATATCTACAATGTAGAGATATCAAAAACCAGACTGGGCCAGAGGGTATTAACCGAGGATGGGTTTTCATCTCAGTTTTCTTCAGCTGTTTAAAAACAAGGCACTTGAGTTGTTTATTGCCGGTGAAAGTCCTCCTGGAGGACAGGTATTGGAGTCACCTTCAAAAGACCCAAAAGGGAGCCATGACCACAGGGTTGGATTGAACCCAATTTTAAATGGCCAAAATTCAGAGTCAAACTTTGCTTCCACTGCAGGAATATTACTCCCAGTGTGAGCCAAATCAGCACTTCTCTTCAAGATGGATATTAGTCTGAAGTGCCCTGAATGGGCATATTAACCTGAAGTGCGTGGAGGAGAAGAAGGAAGACCCTAAGGTGAATGAAAGGGAGGTTAATGTGCATTTATAGCAAATATCTGGGAAAACAACCGGTGGAACAGAATAATATGGTTCCAGTCTCAATGCTTACAACTAGTTTTTTCCAAATGGGAAATTTTTCTTATGAATTTTGACCAACTTCAATGCTGATCCATGTTTCTCAGGTATTTGAAATGTTGATTGCTCTGAGACAGAGGGAAGCAGAAGGAACCCTAGGGACGATGGCCCACCTCGTTGCAGGGTATTTTACGCTACTCACATAATGCCATTGCGGAAATAGCTTTGGAAGGTCTCAGACTCATGTCCCTGCACTTCCCGGTGCTGCACAGGGTTCCCCCTCAGCGCATTGTCCAGCTGGGTGACATACAGGGCTGCAGCACCCTGCTCATCCTGAGATGAATCCTTGCCAATCCAGTAATGCAAATCCACAGCGGAGCCACGAGAGGTTCTTTTGATCTGTAAGAAGTGGGAAAGATGAGTCAGGATGAAGGCACAGCGCATATATGTGTTTCAAATAGTATCGCTGGCCAGGGAGACCTGGCAAAGAAGACCTGGCAAAACCAAGTGACTATGGAGCCCTTTCCCAGGACCTTTCCCAGTTCTGCCTTTCTCCTGGGCAAGGAGAGACAAGACGGAGCCTTAGGATACTCCTTGGGAGCTCAGCCTTGAGTCCAGGACCTGATTTGGGAGACCATTTTTGTGACATATTGCACTGAAGGATGTTTGTGTCTTACGTGCTTTTATAACTCTTGTTATCAAGGAAAACTGAGCACCTGTACAATTACAAAAAATAATGTGCTCCACCTGTCCGGCTTTGAAGAATTTGATAGTAAAATTTAAAGGAGACTCTTCTCATAGATAGATCTCCTTTTAAAATGTAACGTATACTGCTATCTATTTGCCTGGAGATTCTATCTTTTCTTTCCCTTTCTCTTTCTCTTATCACTCCATGTAGCCACACAAACTCTGAATTCCTGCCGACTTGCAAAACAGACTTAACTCCAAATGAAGCTGAGCCTTTGTGTGCTTGCTGCGATTTGTCTTATTACAGAAAAACCCAGTAGCCTAGAAAGAGGAGAACAGGTGTGCTTATCGTTATGTGAGTTGTGCCAGTTATTTTTCAGCACCTACTGCGTTAAACCCTATCGTGGATACCTGGGAAAGGCAATAAAAGCTCATTTTATAAACTGGATTTGACACTAAGTTCTGTTTATTTGCTTTATGCAGTGACACTGCAGTGAAACGCACTAGAACAACTTGAATAAAATACAGCTCAGTTCCTCCAGGCACAGCTAATTAATTTGTTGCAAAATCGCTCAATTTAATACACTGTTATTGACGATGATCAAAGTCCCATTGTTCTGTGGACTATCTTTGTTTGGAGAGCCTCTTGTCAAGATGCAGAATGCAAAGATTAGTATTTTTACCTTCCCATCTGCGGGAGGGGGAAGGAAAGCAGTGGGTTGATTAAGGGCTTTACTGCCTGGGGAGGCTATTGCAATGTAAGCTGAGCCTGCAAGCATCAAAATCTATAGCGATACCTATAGTCAGCCTCTTGCAAGGACACTTATATTCTCTGCTAAGCACGTCTTTGGGTGGATGCCACCAAATAGATTCACGAAAAACACTCAAAAAGTTGCTTAAAGGCATATTCATGGAGAATTAGAGCAGGAGACTCATTCTGTGTTGCTATCCCAGCCTGACATATAGAGGACCATGCATGTGTTTGCTGTGGGGTAATGGAGGCTTTGCTGTCTCTTGATGAAGATGTCTGCAGGAGGGACCCAGGAAGTGGGCAATGCTTCTGGTTTGCACCGTACGGGTGCTGTTTGATGCAATGGGGATTGGATTGCTCTGTGCAGATGAAGAGATTTGGAGGGAAGTCTGGGAGCTGAGTGCAATCATCCTCCCACAGAGCTTTGTACAGCCCATATAGTGGAGCTGGTTCTCAGAAGCTCCTCATGCTTCTAGCTGTCCTGGGTTCAGCTGGCTGCAAGTAGGCCTAGACCAAATTACATGGAGGTCTAGACAGATGAAGAGTGGTAATGGGGACATGAGAAGAGCCTCTCTGCACCAAATAGGTGGCACACCTCCTTAACCCACATCACCTGCTGAAAACGAGACCCTCGAGTCAGCCACCTCTCACACCCCCAAAAGACTCCCATAAGTCATGCAAATGTAGACCTTGATTTAGTTTGCCAGGGATGTTCTGGGCATTTTGCCACGTCTGGACATGACTCAGTTGATTACAAGATCAATAATGTTAATGAATTACTAAGTTAACAGTTCCTCTGGACTTCTAATTTACTAAACACAGTCTTATTGCAACAGCCATGTTAAATTTGGGTGTGTGATTAGGTGGTGAACACACACGCACGACCACTTTTACCCACAGTGCTGCTCTCACCAGTGAGGACACCCAGCATCCAAGCCAGAGCTAAACAAAAAGGGTTGAACCACCCTTTGGGGTCCCTACCCGAGAGACCAATGTCTGCTAAACTTACTTACGTGCAGAACTATGTAACAGTCCCCTTCAAAAAATGTCCCATAAGCCTTTTCAGGTACAGGAACCATCTTCATATTCTGGAAGGAAACGAGCATTTGGGTCATTGCTAGAACTTCAGAGCTGGAAGTTGATATGTGTGAAACAGGACAGCTGAGGTGCACAAAACACTAAGGTGACAAAGTTTTGGAAAAGGAAGAACCAGGGCTGTGCTTGTGAACTAGGAAAAGCCACTTCTGGGGGAAATCCCAAAAGTACTAAGGGGTGGGACGGGACAAATGATAATGCTGCTTGGACAGACTGACAAGTATTTTTAGTCTCCTTGCCCTTCTGCAATCCTGTGGGTCTAGAGCAAGAACACCTGGAGGTCAGGCTGAAGTGCTCCAGTGCTTGCTCTTGTAGGGAATTTCCCAGGGAGTGAGCACATCTCATCCTCGTTTTAGTTTTGGGGCATAGTTTTTACTCCGTGCCTGTAAGTTCAAGGATAACTTTCAAAGCTTTGTTAGGATGACCATCTTGCCAGGGATTCATAGCAACCAGCAGTGCTGAGAACAGACAGGCTTGAGGAAACTGATGTGTCCCTCACCCTTCTGGACCCTGATTGCACACTTCATCTGGTACAACTGCACAATTAGCCAGCCATGCCTGCCCAACATAGGTGCCTGGATGTGCCACCCACCACTAAACGTGCAGCTCCTGAGCTCAGACTGGCTCTGTGGTTCCCTGGAATTAGAGATATACGTTCTTCTGGTGGCCTGACTTGTTTCCCAGCATACCACTTGACCCTTGTGAACCACCACGTCTCTTATCACAGATCCTCTGGAAAGAAGCTTGGTACAGTGCTTTGAAGAGCAAAGGAAATGCAAAGACCCTGTGATATTTGGAACATGGCTGGGACTTGTAGAGGGCCATGACCACTTGGAGGCATGTTGGAGCCCCTCCCCACTGCTCCCCTGAGTGGACTCTGCACCTCAGTCTATGCCTCCTCTTACTGGCAGGGGAACGTTCTAGGTGAAGTGGACCAGAAAAAGGAAGAATTGAGCACAGCCTGGCTCCAGTTCAAAATCAAGTACCACGACAAGCTGAAAGTGACCTCGCAGGTGGCAGTATCTGTCCTTGCAGCGACCCGTTGATCAGCATGGGAAGGACAAGGCTGCAGTGCAAATAAACTCCATGGGATATCTTTGCTGCAAGAATGGGTGCCTCCCCCATGGCAGCTGCTGGTATAGACTAAGGTTACTTATACATAACCCCTCTTCTTGGTGAAACGGGGAATTAATTTCTTGTGTGGTAAAGCAGCCTTGCATTGGTTGCCGAAGGGTCTGAGAAAGCTTCCAGTCCTGGAGGAACAGGTTCAGTCACACCACATTCATGTTTTCTTAGTCAATATTATCCCTGCTTTACAGAGCAGGAAACCAAAGCAATAACACGCTGAAAGTTGCACAGGGAGACGTTGGGTCTCCTGTTTCCCACTGTATCTTATCTGTAAGACCCTCTTTTCCCACCCAGATTACTTCAAGAATATGTCTTTCTTGAAACATAGACACACATATGCGGAATACATATTGCCATCATTGCCTCTTGTCATACCTCTATGCCCCATATCTGCAGGCCCAGCTTCCTCTCAATAGGTGGGAGATTTGTGTCGCCGTCTGTCATCCTGCAGCCTGAAGGTAATGGAAGAAGAAAAAACAAAATAACTATATAATGGGATACAACAGTAAGTGTGTTAGTCAGCTGGGTTTCTTTTACTGTCAGTGGAGGTTTAATACAGATAATCCACACCTTGAAGTGTTTCTCTCTCTCTGCTGACTATGAAGAGAGCACAGCTGTAGTTATCAACAGTTAGGTGGGATCAACCTCCATCATCCATGCTTATGGGGGCCAAGTGTGGGATCACAGCCTGGCAAAGACTGCATAGGATACCATTGTTCTGGTGTGGGATTAGTTTTGCATGATTTGAATAGGTGCAAAGGATTTACTGGGGTCCTGACATCAGTACTGCTTTGATCCCACCATGGCACAAGAGGTGGCGGAGACCACAGTGGACCTCCAGGAGATCTCTGCCTCCTGGAGCAGCCACTGGAGATCAGGTTGTGTATCCTGAAGCACTAGGAGCCTGAGGAATAAAACACCTGCAGTTCAGGATGAGATTCAGGTCTAAATTAAGACACCTGTAGGTATCTCAGGGCAGGGCACCAGGCTCTCAGCTTCATAAAGGTCAATGGAGACATAGCCGGGGCAGGCAGCAGAGCATAAGGAGTGATCTAACTGATGACCCAGATGTCTACTTCACGCATAGCCGAGCAGTTCTGTAGGCTCTTTTGCCTGTATGGAGAAGAGGTAGGTTTCAGCTGGCCACACAAAGGTGTCTGGAGACATCTGAGATGTTCATGGTATCTCCAGCTGCCCTTCTGATAGGTGAAGGTCTCCCATCCATCCTCTATCCTACCTACCTGCTGTGAAAAGAAAGAAAGGACTACCCTTAGCTATGCTCCCTGTTCCGACTGCTTGGATAGCTGAGGTTTTGCTCAAGAAGCAACTTCTGAACCCATCTTGTTTACAGGGAAACCTCCTGAAGCAAATCGAACCCAAACCCAGTGTAAATGAAGACACTGGGTTACATCCTAGCAGAGCTGGCTGGCCCATGGGGCATGGCAGGTGCCTCCTGAGCAGCTTGGCTCCAATGGAGCAGCCATGGGACAGATTGTGTCTGTGTAGGGGCAAGACCTATCAGCCGTTCCCATATGAGTCAATCTTAGTCACAAATCACAGCCCAGCATCGAGAGAAAGCACAGCTCACTGATTTCTGAGTTTTGCATTCATTTGCTTCGCCACCACGCTCCCCTGGTTTGCATTTGCTCATGATAAGACTGAACGATTGTACTACGTTAAAAACAACAACTTGATTGACTGAATTTTTCTTCTCTGGATGAAAAGGCTGCACTGATTGTAGGCCACTGCCTCTCCTGTGCTCCTCTGCATAGGAAACCGCCTGGGAGAAGGAACGGCCACGGCTGCCTCAACTCAGCACAACTGAGCCACGACAAAATGAAAAATAAAAGAAGCTTTTGCACAAAGCCATGGAAGAAGCCTCTTCTGAAGGAGGAAAAGAACAAAGACAGACAGATGATCTCCTGCCAGAAGGCGTGTTTATTGCTCACACTAAGAGAGCATGGAGAGACGTGCTGTAGTTGGCACCATAAAGTCGTAAGAAGTGATGGTCCTTCTAAAGAGTTTGCACACTAAGAGTAAGCACAAAAATTGCTGTTCTAGGCAGGAACATTGGTCCATCCAGGTCTCCCACAGCCCAGAGCTGCTGGACCTTGGCTCCTTGCACAGGTGGTAGAGAGATGCACCTCCAGGGGTGTTTTGAGCACAGCCCCAACACGTCCCTGCTAACTGAGCAGGCACCCACAGTCCGGCAGCACGCAGCAGCAGGAATCAGAGGTGCTCACTCCTTCCTGAACACAGATATACCTGAAGAACTGTGGAAGACTGAGTCCACGTGGCCTCATGTACCTACCAGGAGCACATTGAGCAACCTTCATCTCCCTTTCATTTTCTCCAGGTAGCTTCTAGGCAAGAAGGCAAACAGCAAAGAGAAAAGACGACATTTTTCATCTCAATTCCCAGAAAGGTAATAGAGACCCACACAGATTAAAAGCCAGATCCAGGAAGATATTTCAGTGCCTACAGAGGAGCTAGACACTTATCTGAATAGGGTCCTGACTGTGAAGTCCATGGCTGTCAGCAACTGAAGCCAAATACACAATCCCAGTTCAGATCTTTAACCAAAAGGCCTTTCCTTTCTTTTTAACATGGCATTTGAAAGGTCCCTATCAAAGAAAAAACAAATGAAACCACCTTCCCTCAGCTATCTTTTTAATTTATTTAGGGTTTTTCCTTCCAGCACCAAAACAGGAACAACCTGAAAATAAAGCCAATAAAGCTGTTTGTATGTGAGGGAGAACTGGGGGGGGGCATGTGGGTGGGTGAAGCTTTTTAGCAAAACTGACACTGCTCCCTGTGGAAGGCAGCAGGCGTCCTGCTCGCCTGCTAACAGCGCAGGAACCCGGCAGCTGGCCAGCTGTGAGACACAGCTGGCTGCCTGCTTCTCCCAGCATCCCAACCTCTCCTTTGGGTTAACCCAAAGGATGCTGAGATTCCTCCGAGCGCAGACAGCTGTGTTGGACAAAACCCTCCGAAAGCCAGCGACGCTCTACCAATTCCCACCCAAACCTTTGTGACTCAAAACAGGAACCTTGGGTCTCCTCCACTTCTGGGGGTCCCTTCTCCATCTCAAACTTGCTTGTTAGCACCAGTCCCCACTTTTCTGGGAAATGCTGTCCCTTCCCCCGTCCTTAGTCATTAAACTTGGGGAACTGCGAAGCACAGACAAGGTTGGCTGTTTCTTGGGACTCCAGCTTCTTTCGGCTGGTGGCCAAGTTAGAAATAATAGGAACATGACTTATATAATCAGACAGCTCATTTCATTAATGATTTAATGTGGGTTTTTAATCAGATGATCCCATAATTCAACTCCTGCCCAGACACAAAATCCAGTATTTATGGAGTGAAAAACCTCCCATCTGTGCTGAAATCAGGAAGGGCAGAAACTTTTCTAATTTAAAAAGGAAAAAAAAAAAGGGATGTTAAGAGGCTTGGGTTTACCGTGGGGTTTAAACAGCAGTGTCTGGGTCAGTTCCTATCTAAATCAAACCAGTTTTGCCCAGCGCTAGGTGAAACGCAAATCGGCAAGAAACATGAGTCAACTGCTTCTGGGGCAGGAATTCACCGGGAAAAACCCCCCTGGTTACGGGGATGGAGGTTTGCTTCCTTGTACACAGACACAGCTTTGCCTGCGAAGGGGGAAGACAAACACAAAAGCAGCTGTAGCTCCCCTCTTTGCCTCCACATTAATAAAACAAAACTACCCATCTTTCACCTCCAGATCCAGCTACATGATTTCCCACCATTTCCAGGGGCTCTTGCAACTGTGGAAAGAGGAGAGGAGCTCACACCACGAGTGTGGGCCAAGAGGTGGCCACTGCGTAGCAAAGACAACTGCTGGCTTGGAGCTTCTCTGCTGGGTCATTGCCACTGGGTGAAGATAATATAAATTAAACTGCAAAGAGTAAACAGTGCTGTCGGGTGAGGACAGAGGGCCTGGAAACCCAATGTCACCGCCTGGCCTCTTGGCTGAATATCACCACCAGGACAACCTAGAGCCTCCAGAAGTAAAAGCAAAGCCTTCCCTAACACAACCTCAGTAACAAAGCTGGTAGGTGAGAGCAGATGTGTCTCTGCTACACCCACTCCCCTTCACACGCTGCCAAAAATCACAGCAACCCTCCTGCTTGCTAAATATCATTCCCCATCCCCTCTCCAACCAGCACAGTATGGGGAAAAGCTTTGCCTTCAGGAAGGACTAGATGACTAATTAAGTGTCAAGGTCACTCCCAAGATTGGTTAATGAATAACAGTTGGGGTGGAAGCACCAGCAATCACTACTTCATTTTGGTCAACCTGGTACGCGGTGAGAAAGCAGACCTAGTAGGACATTTCTTCAGGCAGACTCAGGCTGGGTGGGGAGGCAAAATAAGGACTCAGAAGGGGGATAGGAGATAGTTTCAAACTCCTGAGGTTCGTTCTGAATTAAGCCTGATTTGGCTTGTCTGGGTTTTGGCGGCACGCTTACTCGGCTGTAGTCACGGTAATAAAAAACCCCCAGTGAAATGACTAATGCTCTGTACAGCTTTGGGAAAATAGGAAGCAGCTGTGGCTCCAGCCTTTCCAGGCTGAAAGGCCTAATTATTGGGAATACTTGGACTGGCATTGGATGAGGTAAACCAGGGCTGTTGAATTGCTTGCATTGTCTCCATTATAGCTGGGCATCTGGGCCCAAGTAGGTGCCATTTTTTGTTTGCAGAGAGGACAGCAGTTAACTCTTGTTTTGCCCAGAGGAATGAAATTCAACATTGAGTTACCTTGTGTGGCTCCTCAGCTACTGGCCAGGACCGTTGCTTTGAGCAGCGGCTGTCCCTCACGAGGGACTGCCCAGAAGCACAGCACTCAACCGATATAAGCTTTCTTCTGTTTTCCTGATGCAGGGGAAAAAAAGAGGCTTTTATCTCACGTGGAAATGACGGGTAGGGAGGTCCAGCAATGGGGCCTGTCTTCTCTCTCACGTTGTCACTTAGGAACATAATATGCTCCTCCAGTTTTTTGGCAGGAAGGCAAAGTTTGCATAGGAGAGAGCACATGCGGCATACATTTCCATACGTGTGTGAGTGCGTTGGTGACAACTCCTGTCCTCTTGCACTGTCACAGGAAGGGTTGCAATCAGAGGAGCTGAATCCCGTTACCCATGTTGGATGTGCTGGGAGGTGGTGATGAGGCAGGGAACGGGATACGTGCTTTGCGGGATGGCAAAGGAGGAAGAAGTACAGCTCGGCTCACCCTCCTCCTCTGTGTCCTGTGAGGTCCAGGTTCAGGAGCTCAGTGTGGCCAGGGTGCCAAGGAGGGGGCTCAGCACAGACGTGCCCAGCTGACCACAGAGAGCACTTCAGCCTTCTTGTAAAGAGCTGTTGCCTGGCAGCTAAAATTATGTAAAACGGGCCTTGAAATAAGATGCTATTTCTGATCATGGTGGGCAATTAAATATTGGAACAGCTTATTAGGGAAGCTGGCAGGCTCGCTTTTACTTAATGTCTTCCAAATGAGATAGCTAAATGGCCGGGGTGTGCTCTCTGGGCTCGGCTCCTCGGGGGTCTGTGACCGTCAGCCCCTATTCAGGTGTTGCACTTCCAGCAAGCTGCGCCTTCCCACTGGCTCGGCATTAAGGCAATAACATGGACGGATCCTCATGCTCCAGGGCTTCACCCAGCTGTCTCCACAGGTCCGAAGAGATCCCCTATCCATGCTACCAAATCATCTGGGCGGATCGTGAACGAGGTTGAAGGGCTTTTTTAGTCTTCGTTAGGTAGAGATGAGTCAAAACTTGAGATGGGGCGTTGGGCAGGATGAACTAAGATTGTGAAGAAGCTTCTTGCTCACTTTCTCAGGGTCAATGGCTCTGGAGCTGAGAAGGGACTTCACTGGGTTCAGATGGACACGTTTTCGCTTTCTCCATGAATGGCTGCCAGGGATCATCGGATCATATCTTGTTCAAACAGCTACCTGCCATCACAGGCTGCTGGTCCCTTCTGTTCTTTGCTCATGGGGCAAGAGGTGGGATGCTGAGGACTCAGATGCTGAAGTCTGTTCAGCATTAATGTGAGTGAAGACTTAAGGGCCAGGGACAAAGAAAAGACTCACTGGGAGGATTTTTTGTTCTTGATGGCCTCTTAGACTGGAAGTGCTCTGTACCCCAGGCAGGATTTGAATTCTCTGTTCAGTAAATTTGAAGGGCACACAAACCTGGCTCCGCCTAGCCAAGTGATTTCCCAGGTTCTGCATGAGCAATAGCCAGTCGCTATTATTGCTCCTTACATAAAAGGAAGGAGCGCAAGCAAATACCAGATTACTGGGAAATAACCCCCGTCCCAGTTGCAAGAGCCCTCATTCTGTATCTTGTCCGTCTCTTCAAATTCCTCAGAGGACATCTGATGTAGAAGGAAGGCAACTCACGATTTATCTCCTCTGCTTTTGACTAGTCCCTGCAGCTGCCTCATTTCCACCTGCCATAAATTCCAGCTCAACGTCTCACTCCATCCAGAAAATCCTGCTCATCTCTCTACACCTCTCTTTATGACCTCCTTCGTCCTCCCAATTTATCTCACTGCGGTAGCTTTCCAGCAGTCTGATCTTCAAGCAGATGGTCTTGGGAAACTGATTTGCAGGAGCAGATTTTTCCCAAACTGCTGCTATTTCTGAATCCTCCCTCTAAAAATTTAACAACCGACTATTTTTTCCTGGGAACAGTAGAGTTGCATTGTCCCAGCAAAGTTCTCAGCAACGTAGGAACAATGCACTGACAATTAAATCAGAAAGTCTTAACAGCAGCCGTCGCTCCCAAGTCATGCCGTCTGAGTTTCCGCATCCATCACGCGGGATGCAGAGCCCGGCGCTCAGCAGCAGCTGGCACTGGAGAAGGGAAAGCAAATTGGCTGACAGCAGAGGCTGGCAGTCCTTGCCTCAGTGTCCTATAGAGAAGGTCAGAGCACCCACGCAGCTCTTGGCTGACTGTTTTCCCCGGGAAGTCCTTCTTCCCTGGGATGTCTTTGAGAGCAGCAGGCTCTCCCAGGCAGGCAGCATCTCTGCGGGGCGAGGGCAGCCCTATTAGGCTCAAAGCTTTCAGAAGCAGGAGAAGAGTCCACGCTGCATCAACTTTCCCCTGAGATCAGTCCCGGTGACCGATAACAAACTCTTTCAGCCCAAACCCGCCCCCCTCTCGGGACCTGTGAGAAAAAGAACAGTGGCACAAGAAGCTGTTAAAAGCCTTCTGCGTGCGAGTGCCTCACAGCAGCATTGCCCCTGGGGTGGTGCCAGATGCGTTATTCCCGAATAATAAAATGCAGCTTGGGGCACACCTATTTCAGAGGTATCCATTCCACCTCCGGCTCCACATCGTGAGGCTGTTGAGTCAGTAACAGCACAGAGCCCTCCCGAGGGAAAGGCGAGCGTCTAGTTTGCCAATTCATTACGAACAAATCTCTCCTTTCTTTCAGCTCTTTCTGCCCCAGTGAAAGGGAGAGCTCGCTGGCTCCGGACCAGCTCTGAGTCCAAAGGCAGGGCTTCATGCCGCTGCGAGGGCAGGAGATGCACGTAGAAGGAAAACAACTCTGAAGCCATTTTAATTCCTCTTCCTGCTTTTCCAGTGAAGCGGTTCAGCTTGGAAACATGCTCGGAAACTAACTTCTAATTACTCACCACCCCCGGGAAAGAAGTTCCTCTCACACATCAGCATTTTAACAGAGCATTATTTAAGCTAGTGGCTGCAGGTAAGTAAAACCAGAGCTGAGACATCAGGGAGGAGTGCGTGTGCGTTTGGTCACGGGTACAAAGCTTCCTGAGCCCTGGGGAGCACCTGCACTTCAAAAGCTTACGGGAAGGGTGTGACAGCTGGAAGTTGAGGAGAAACCCTCAAAAGAAGGCATTTTCCCAGCTGAAACTGAGGAAAGCCCACTGCTTCCTATGCAGGGTGAGAAGAGCCTGGGGGAAGGCTAGGAGAGGGGGGCTAGAAACTGGGATTCAACCACCCTCGCTCAGATGCTGCTTAGTTTTAGCTGCTTAAATCTGAGGACTCTCCCTGGGTGGTTCCCCTCATCCTGACGTTGGGTCTAGGGCAGATCCGGTGACTCTCAGTCAGGAAGCACTTACTGTCCCCTTGGCCTATGGGGGTGAACCCCCAGGTGGAGATCCCACCTTGCCATGCTGCCCTTCACCTCTCTCAGAGTACGGGAGCTCCGTCACATCCACCGTGCCCCCAGACCCTGCGTGCCTGATACCACAAACAAACCACAGTCAAACCCAAGCAGTGGTGCCCACCTGGACCATCCTTCTCAAAAAACACATCTAAGAGTTACGATTTTTGCTACTGCCTTATATTTATTGTGAGAACGCGTGCGTGCATGTATGTGTGTACATGCATGTGTGTACAAGATAAAGAGCATGTTTTCCCTGCTCCATTGTTTCCCTAGTGCAGTTGAATAAGCCCTTGCTATCAGGAGTTTTGTTTGACGAGGATGGAGGAGGGGTGCTGGTTTGGGTCCACTCAGACCAGCTGGAGAACCAGTTCCCACAGCATTGGCTTCCCGCTGGGAAGCAGCAAGATTAATACTGGCTCTAAAAAGGAAAGAACCATTCCAGTTTTGCTCCAGTTCAGACCTGTGAGCATGACGTCCAACTAGGGAAGAGAAAGCCAGGACTTCTGGAAAAAAAACAGGTTTACATTTCATATTCCAAATGAAATGAGCTGGACCTAAGCATGGTGCTCCTCAAGTGACCATGCATTTCCATCGCTGGCCCAACAAAATGCAACAGATTCATTGAGGGGGAAGGTTTTTCTCAAGCTGCAAAGGAAGCTCACCCGTTACGTATGTTGGCTGACACACTTCTGCTGAAAGACATCAAAATTGTGTCAAAACAAGTAGGTACCAACTAACCCAACCCAGGCTTCTACTGGGACAGGCTGCCGAGCCAAGGTTTGAGTTGCCTTATATGAGCTTTAAGGTCTTTGAAACAGAGCCAGACCTTCATGGGATCTCCTCTCAAGGGAACACCAGCAACACACACCTTTTTAGTAGCAGTCAACCATACTAGTGTTATCCTCTAAGGCTTGTGTTCAGTACCACATACATGGCGTGTTTATCCCTGTTTCATCCAGCCCTTCCAATGCAGAGTGGGCTGCCAGGTCACTCTTGGTCCTCCTGTGACTTAGTGGGTGCCACTCAGTCTCCACCTGAGTCTCCTCACTTTAAGTGGTTGCTCCTTGAGGAGCGCCAACCCACCCTCAAGAGATCCCGTTGTGCGTTGTGCTTCCTTCCCAAGACGGCTTTTTGGTAGTTATTCTCTGCTGTGGTAGGAAAGGGGTCCAAGGAGACAACGGGGCAAATGGAGATGGGGTGGGTGTCTGGGAACGAGGGGCAGAGGGACACGGGGCAATGAGGAGGCATAAGTTTGCCCCGGTGGTATCACGTGCTGTATGACGGATGGTGGTAGCACATCACAATTCTGTGAGCTAAACCCTCTGCTGCCCGGCGCTGGGGCTCCTGCCTGCCTGAGCACAGCTCTCCGCTGCCATGGCACAGCAAAGACACATCTTCCATCCCACGGGGACGGGCGTCTGGCACTCGCTTGGCAGAAGAACTGAAACCCAGCCCACGCAGGACCACAGCATGCGACGGCGAGAAGAGCGTGCAATCCCCTCCTGGCAGGAATGAAGGCCAGCTTTGAGAGAGGAGCACGTCAGCTGCACAAAGCCATATGAATAAAACATCCCTGCAAACACTGCAAACGGCTGTAGAAAGAGTCATTCATCCCAGACCGCCTTTCGCACCCGGAGCTGCCAATGTCTGAGGACAGGGTAAGGATTCAGGCATCTGAAAGACTGGGATGGGTGGGATTTGCTCAGTCCCAGGCAGCTATTTCATAGAAAGCACCAAAGTACAGTAATTTAGGCCCTAGCATCCTCCCAAAGGGAAGGTAGGTATCTAGGTAGTCTCTATCACCCCAAAAAGAATATGCTTTCTAGTGCTGCCTATTTCTTACCCTGTTCAGCTGTTTTTGTAAGAGCAGTTTTAAATAAAGGGCCATCCAGAAACCTATTCTTTCATCCCAGGGCAGGGCAACAGGACAATTTTAGGTGGCAGAGGTCAGCTGCTCGGAGTAGCTCATTCCACAGGAACTGCCCAGGATGGAGCTCAACCATGCAATTTAGCATCCCCTATGTCTCGTGTCCTTGATGTGGATATAAGGTAATAACAGGTTTCACCGCTCCTCTAACCAGCACCGCCTCAGATAAGCATGAATAGGCTCAGATAAAGACGGACAACAAATGGTAGGATTTCTTTTTCAAGCAGAGGTCCTTGGAAATGAAGGCAACTGAAGCAAACGCACATCATCTGATGCTGGAAATTACCATCACATCTGAGAGGACTTTTTGGTCTGAAGGATGCCAAAGACTTAGTGACAATATTCAACCCCTTCCTGCATTCTGTTTACACCCAGAATGGGTGGAAATATGGTGGAAATGCATAATCATGGAGGAGAAACCCTAATTAGGCCCATTTCCAGGGTTGCATTATGTGGAAAGGGAGAGCATGAGAAGAGAGGTTTTAATGAGTCGCAGGAGCATGTATCTCCTTGTGACAGTACGATCTGCTTCTCTGAGGGGCCAGCAGAAGCTGAAGAATGTATGTGAATAAACAAAGAGCTGGAGCAGAGATATTTTGGGTGTGGTATGTCCACACTGGAGTCCTTCCTTGAGCAGTTGGACTTTTCACACATAGAAACCCCAGCCCGTGGATTTGTGTCAGTCCCAGAGCAAATTTCGGAAGGCTGCAAAAGAGCCCATTCCCTGTGATGAAGGACCTTGAGGAGCAGTGGTGGTGGCACGTGTGTTCCCCAGGGGTGGCTAAAACGGAGCTGGGCCAGGTAGCACAAAGGTTTTCACTGTGCCCCAAGCTCTCAGGGCATTTCAAGGGCTCTGCTTCCAAGTGGGCTACCATGAATTTAGCTCTATTAAAATTGGTGGAAAGCTTTTGGTCCAGAAGGATGTGCCCAGTACAGAGCAAAGTCCCAGCATCTTCCAAGCATGGGGCAGGTGTCTGAGCTGGTCTCCTCCTTGGTTGGGGATGGATGACTGCAGTGTGGGTGGTGTTAGAGGAGCTGGCTGCAGAACAGATCCAGCCTGAAGTCACAGAGTCCATGGTGCATCTCCTCCATGTCACGTGTCCCACACCTCCCCAGAGGGGTCCAGAGTAGGAAAGCTAACAACCTCCATGCTTAAAGTCCAGAAAAACGGGTGTAGCTCCATGGAAAAGATCAGGAAACACCATGAGGATCTTCAGCATCCTTGGCCATGCAAGAGCAGGGATTTATTGTCTCAGCCTAATCACAGCCCCAGGATACAGGGGAAGGCAGGAGAGTGGGGTGACATCACTTGAGGCCATGGCATGAAACCTTTGCTCCCAACTGGGAGACCTTGGCAACTGTTGCCACAAAGTCCTGCCTAGGAAATAATGTCACGAGACCAGTGTGCCCACTGGTGGGAGGGAAGCTGGAAGAGGAAAAGGGCAGCCTGTTCGTGCAGGGAGGAGGAGGAAGGGAGGCTCATCTGGCTCTGCTAGGAGGAAGGTGAGGGAAGACAGTCAGGGCTTTCCTGATCTACCCTACGTTGGCTGGAGCCCATCCTTGCCTTTCCTTCCAGCCGTCATCTCAGCCCACGGAGCAGGGAATGGTAAAACCCTGCCAAAAAGGGAGGCCGATGCCCTCGGATTGTCTCGTCTCTGTTTTGCAGGCTCTAATCTGCCCGTTTAGCAGCGGTGTGCAAAGAGCACCTGGATGATTCACCGTCCAAGTGCTGCTCTTGCGGGGCCAGTTTGCTTCAGCTGCGGTAACATTTGTTTACATCTGCGCTGGGGTAGCCTTGAATAAGCGTGAACCTCCCACGGAGGCTAATTCATATCGGTTCTCCTTTGTGTTAAATATTTATGCTGTTAAAAGGCACGCCTAAGAAAAATACTGGCAAGTACGCCTGCCGCTCAACTCCATTACAACTCAATTTTACCTCGGTGCAATTTGCATCTCAAACAAACGGGATGAGAAAACACTCTGCACTTAGGGAGCAAAACAGCCCAGCCCTTCGTTCAGCCATTAGCAGATCTATCGATTAGGTGACAACCAGACCTGTCGATGAGAACTTACGACCACTTTTCTTCCATGAGAACTTACAACCACTTTTCTTCTCTGCCCGCACCCGCGACGGCGTTGCAAAAGCGGGCGAGCTTTTAAGCAAATCCCCACAGCAAAACCAGGCCAAGCCGAAACGCCGTTAATTGCTCCTTGCGTGGAAATCAAAGCCAGCCTGTGCAGAGAGCTAAATGAAAAGCATGTGTCCTCGGAGCTGATTATGTAGCCCAGCCGGGTTCTCGGGGAGCTGAGACAGCTGCTGGTTCCAGCCCCAAACGGTGCTAATCAGGATGGGATCATTGCTCCCAGTAAAGGCATCCTGGCTTACACCAGGTGAGCAATTTTTTAAAACAAATATGAACTCTATTAAATTTTTTTTTTTTTGCTAGTTTCTTGCTATCCCACAGAACAAAAGTCATCAAACAGCTCTGGCCTTTAGAAATAAAACTGAGGGGGGTGCAGGGGAGCCGCTTACCTTGCTGGAAAGCGCCCGGTGTCCTCGCTCGCCTCCCTTCTCTGCCGAACCCTCTTTGGTGAGCTAGTTTCGAGGCACTTTTTGTTTGCTGTTCTGCTACCTTGTCAGCTCGGGAACAGCAGTGTTCAGTAATTCAATCCTCTACTTAACCGCAGGGACACTCCTACTCGGAGATCACACCCATTCCCAGGCTCACGGAGGGACAAAGACGAAGACGGAGCCGGCGTGAGAGTTTCAACCAACTCACTGTTTGCATCAAATATCCACCAGCCCTGCATTCACCCAGCGATAATGATTAAGTGCTGCTTTAATTACAAACCTGTTTTGTCCAGATTTAAAAGGCACAGGGAGGTTTCCCTCCCTCTTCCCCCCCACCCTTCCCCTGCTTTTCTCTCTCTCTGCTGGGCAAAGCGAGGTGCGGTGCTGCTCAGCGCCACCTTAACACTCAGGCCCAAGAGTCCCAGCTCCGGTCCCTGGCTCTGGCTGTCCCGAATTTCGGCAGAGTCGGAGGGGAGAGGTGCTGGGGGCAGACAACCTCCTCCTGTGCTCCTTGCGAGGCCGAGCGGGGTCTCCCTGTGCTCGCCGGCAGGAGCGTGTCCGTGCAGCCCAGGGCGACGGGGAGCAGGGCTGAGGGTTGCCGTCAGGATCACTGGCTGAAACGGGCACGTCACGGAGCATCGGGGCGTGCAGCCGGGCTGCCCTCCCAGGAGAAAAGTAATGATAAACCAGAAAACCCCGGCGATGCTGGCAGTGTCTCCCGTGGCCACCTTCTGCAGCGGAAAGCTGTGTCTGTGGATACTCAGTGCAATATCGTTAAGAAAAAAAGTAATATACAAAGGGCGGCTGTAATATGCAGCTGGATATTTCCCCCTTTGGAAGCTGTCCCAGTGCCATTGGCTGTGGGTGACCTGAAGACAAACCATCTCTTTTCGGTCCCAACTGCTCCTGCCCGGCACGTGCATGGTGCTGCTCGCTGCCCGTGGTGGGACCATCCCTCGCTGGAGAGGGGTGGAGGCATCACTTCTTACCCTGTCATCACCGGGCAGCTCTGCCTTTGGGGGACCCAGGATGGCGTCCAGCTGGATTTTGAATATCTCCAAGGATGGAGACTGTACAACCTCTCTGGACTGCAGACTGTCCAAGTCCTTCCCTTTCTACACATCAAGCTACTCTTGCCGTTTCCTTAGTTTTTTAGATTAACCCACACAAACTGAAAATAGATATGGATCAGCTCATCAGCTAAACCAGGTATCAGAATAGGCTTAAACCAACACAATTTCCACAGATCTAGTCCATTAAGCCCAAGTGACACATCTAATGGGAAGAGCACCCAAAATACTCGTGAAGTTAGCTCCAGACCAGTAGACCACTGATCACAGAGAGCTGCGAGTTAGGGCATGGGTTGAACCTGCTCATTCAGCCTGGGTGTGCCCATATCTGAGAGGAACACTTCAGAGATCTTGGTTTCATGGCTGAAGATGCAAAACTGACTCTTAGCAAGCAATTTATCCCTTGGTGTCGGCAGCTTACAGCTCATAAAACCCATAGCAGCCTTCACCTTTCATTTTTCCTTCTTTTCATTTCGTCATGCTGAATATCTTCCTCCAGTGCAGGGAACAGAGGAACCACATTTGTGTGTCTTCGTCCAGCGTACAGGAGATGGGCACCTTTGGCAGGACCTGCTTTTCTCTTTGGAGTCAACCCCAAGCCCAGCGCTGGCCCAGCAGAGAGGGTCGTATGCCAGCAGCTCTGGTGGGAAGCGCTAGAAGCTGGGGCGAGGAGACCTGGAGACCTCAGAGGATGGGGACCAAACCCCACTGTGCCGCAGTTCCCCTTTTGCCACACGAAGTCATTCACCCCAGCACCAAGGGTTTAATTAATAGCTGCTGTGTGTCTGGGTCCTTTTCATCAGCTGGTATAAGCTGATGGAAACCAACCCGTTTCTGTGGCTGTGGCTACACGAATTTGAGCTCCGGGATGAAGCACATCATTCCTATACCCACAACTTTGGTAACACACATCAGGCTCGTGCACAAGTGATGCCTGAGCTGCCTGTCCCCGCTCCTTTCCATCCCCATAGTGAAAAAGTAGTAAATAATCCTGGTGAGCTCTTAAGGAGCCCCAAACTGTAGATATATATGTAAAGCAGTTTAGAACAGCCAATGCCAAAAGAAAAGAAAATGTTTGTCGTAAAACACGGGCTCGTTTAGCGCTGAGCTGTCGGCACTTTTGCTTCCTGCTAATTCCGGTCATGCCATGGGGTTATAGAGCAGAAAACATTATTTCCGAGCAGTTTCACTCAGTACTGGCAGAAAACAGAACAGCCCAACTTTCATAACTGGAACGTGATCCGAGATGTTCCTGTTCCAGCTATTTCTCCCATGCGCACGACCTGATTCACTCACATTCTGGTCCTAAGCCTTGACTCGGAATTCCCAGAGCTCCAAGACCTTGTGATCCGAAGGCTTTTTTCATGTGTGCAGGTGGCAGATGAGGCTGTTTTTGGTGTCCCAATGCAAGTCTGAGACACTGAAGGCATTGTCACAGGCTGATGTTGGGGTAAATCAGGAGCTGCTAGGAGGAAGACTCTGCTGAAGTTTGGCAGTGCAACGGCCCACGTCTGCCTCAGCCTTGACCATCCCACGTGCCTGTGGACAAGGTTAACATTGTGCGTGGGGAAACAGGCCCTGCCAAGGATGTGTTTGCAATGTGACACGTTGCAAAGGTATTTCCATCCTGCTTTTGGGTACAGAGCTCCGGGAGGAAGAGGGAAGGGCCAAACCCTGCAGATGAGATAACAGGGCAGGGGCCTCGCGCTTTGGAAAAGCGAGGGGAGGAGGCAAAAAAAACCACCCCACAAGCTGCTCAAGACACCGGTGAATTTCTGAGAATGTTTCAGGAGTTTTCCCTGACAACCAAAGTTTCAGGAGAGTTTTCCACAACCAAAGCAGGTGACATTTGACTACACATTCTTCACGTAGCCATGCTCAGGCTCAACAAAACCGGAGGGCTCTGCCTTACAAAATCATCGTTATCTACATAGCGCCTCTTACAGGCAGATCCCCTGCAGATCTGATAGAGGTGGGCCATAAGTCACTGCTCCTTCATCTGCTGTGCGCCTGGGTATGGGGAAAGAGATGAAAAGCAACACATATGCAGGTATATCGACCATAACACGTGTCAGGATCTCACTTATTGGGGCTTATAACTTGCTGAAGCAAAAGACCCCCCGAGAAGTACAACTCAGCCACAGCATCTAACCAGATGATCGGTAGCCGCGAGGGACTGAGCACCAGCCTCAGGATTTGGCCCAGCTGCCTGCAAGAGGAGTTTGGATGCGGGGAAGTGAACACAGCTTTGCTCTTTGGGTTGGTGGGCTCGGACCGGTGGAGGCTTCATGGGGAAACAGTTTTGTAGGGCAGAGCTCTGCGAGCACCAGCTGACCGGGCAGCCCAGAGCTGCCTCTGACAGGTAACCGTGTCCTGGTTAATGGTTAACGGCAGCAAATGGAAATGTCTTGGGACAGGGGAAGGTGCCCGGGCATGGGGGTGAGGAATGCCACGGAGCGCAGCTGTGCGGAACCCACGGAGACACAATTGTTCGGAGCTGCGGGGCATCACCATGTCCTCCTCGGGCCGGCTCACGTCAGTCCGTGTCTCTCGGGACACAGAGGTTCCTCCATCCTGCAGACGAGCCCTTCCAGCCAGCGCAGCTCTCGGGCAACGCTGCGCACGGAGCTGTGCCAACAGCGGATCCCGTGGAGGCAGGAGCAGGATGGGTCAAACCCTCCTCTCCCAATGCAGAAGAAAGGAGTGGCCTTGGCACGCCAAGGGCACACAGCGAAACGCTGATTTTGGGCAGGCATAGCTTTGGCGAGAGCTCTAGATGGGCAGTTTGCCTTCCTGCAGCCAACAGCTCCCAGCAGGTTACGACGGGAGCAGTTTCCCTGGCACAGGGGTTACAACACTGAGGCAGAAGAAACCTGTACCTGTCGCTCCAATTTATTGTTTCACAGTCTCGGTGCAAAACCCATTTTAAGCCAGCTGTGCTGGGCTGTGAACTGGGGATATGAGGCTCATGTTTTCTCAGGCTTACAAGAAAAAGTAGCCCACCCCCCCAGCAAAACAAAAGCAGAGAGGGGTCAGAGATGATGACGTCTTGTAGTGTCACAGCAAGGTCTGCCAGGGCTTCTGGTCTGTTTTGAACCCCTCTTTGATGTCCTAAAATGTCTGTGTCCTGTCCTCGAAGGTGGGAGGCACAACTCTAGGTCTCTGTTAACAAGAAGAAATACCTCAGTGAACATAACTGCACTAACCATAATGACGGGATGTAACAACGCTGATGGAAACAGCCCTTCCATGCCAAACCTCCCCGGGTCTTCCTGCACGAGCTCTGGCTGCTACCAAAGGCTTTGCAGAGTGACACGCTGCAGCGTATTTTCTTTTCCAAAATCACATTGCGGGGAATGTGGAAGAAAAATCCTCAGGGAGGGTGTTTCTTTCAGCCTCCCACTCCTGAAGGACTCCTGCCTCAGAGCAAAAGAGCGACTGTCACCTTTCGGAGGTTAATCTGCAACTGGCCAGGCGCAGGGAGAGCCGGGGAGACGGCGATCTCCGGGGGTGGCTGGCCGTGCCTGTGTGCACTGCGGGCGTGGGTTCCTCAGCACCCCTCTGCGTTTGCTTTTGCATCCCGCCTCCAAGAATTAGCAGGTGCACTGAGAAAACAGGGACAGCCCAGGTGGGACCGTGACGTGGCATGGAAAAACAGCAGCCCTGGCTGCCTTCCAGCCAAAGCAGGAAAGCAGCAGATGGGCCCCAGTTCGGATCCGGCTGTGTTCAGACGGTTGTTTTACCTGTGGAGTCTTCCAGAAGGACCCAAGTCCCCCAGACCCATCACCACCAAACCCTACTCCTGACACCAATGCCAGAGTTCAGGCACCTGATGTTCTTCGGGTTACTGGCTGACTATGTGCTAGCATGAATGAGGTGTGTGCTAGAAAACCTTAGGTTTGCTACTACTTCAGAAAATCATCCAGCTTTTCCACAATTGCTGAAAAGCTTTAGGGAAGTACTTGGTGGCAATGGAGACCCAGCAGGACTTGGGCCTTTAGGTAAAGAGATGGTGAGTCTAATGGGGTGAGCTTTAAGGCAACGTGGTGGAATTCACCGAGTCTAACCACGGGGGAACAATGTGCAGGAGAACATTACTATTGTGTTCCCGTTCCTGCGTGTTTTTCTCGTTTTTACATAAGCCACGACCAGCTGAGCTGAGGATGCGGACTCTCAGCTGCTGATTACTGTTATTAAATTACAATCTTCTTCTGGAGATCTTAAATCCTGATTCAGCCCTTTGCAATGCAAACGCAGACGACTTACAGACTTAATCCCAGGGGAAGGCACCGTGGGAGCCTTGCACTGAGATGTTTACCTGTCTTAAGATGGGAGCAGGGATTATCGCTTGCTGTTACAGGGATGATTCCAGAGAACGTGCAGGGATACAGACGGATGAGGTTTCCCAACCAGTATCACTGCAGGAACTGGGTAGTAAAGACAAAAAAATCCACTTGGCTCACCCAAGCACCAGCCTGGCAAGTTGGTAATGAAGCCCAACCTCCTCCTGAGCATCCTGTCACCACCTTGTCCTCAGCCGTCAGCCACGGTGCGGAGCAGACGTTCCCCCTGGGTAGAGCAGCATGTCTACCTTGGAGAGGAAGACAATGAGGAGAAGAAGACAAAAAGCAGAGAGGATCAGTGAAAACAAACATCCCCACAAATGGGGTGGTTTTGCGAATTGCTGTACGGATAGTTTAGGAGTTCCACAAAACCTCAGGGGCGCTCTCTCAGCCCTAATGAAAACCTTATGAAACCCGGCAAATTCCAGCACGCTTTGGTCAGGGTCATCAAGCAGAGCCTCTGCGATTTCCAGCGTCAGCTGAATCCAGCAGAAAGGAGACATTTCGCAGCACAGGCTGCACAGGCAGGGGGGGCTCGGCCGCGCCGGCACTGGTTAATGGTTGTGCGAGCCTGGCAAAGGTTATCCCACAGCAGCCCTTGGGTGGTGGAGGAGTAACTCACTCATGCCATGGCGGTGCAATCCCAGAGGTCCAGGCTCCTTGGGACTGTCTTCTCATGGGAATCACACTGCCAGAAAGGCGAGATGAGGGATTAATGTCTTGTTTTCATGCGGGAGCTCAAGCAAATGGAGCTTATTTATGCTTTTTTGGCCAAGATTACATGGGATGTCCGCACAAGAACCAGAAAGTCAGCTCAGGTCCCCAGCAGCTCACCCCCAACCCTGCAGGAGAAGTGACCCAGGTTTCTCTCCTGTGGGGTACAAGGCTGGTCCTTTAGTACCTGGTGAAAACAACCAGTCCCAATGGCTTTAATGGGAGTTAGGGTCACTGGATGCTGAAAATTATAATTGCAGGATGCTCTGGCTTCAGTGGCCAAGGCTGCTGGAGCTCTCACTCTCAGTATTTATTTATTTTTCGCATTCAGGCAGACCAGCAGTTTTCACAACTGTGGGAAACCTGGTTGCTCATGTTGGTCACCATACCCGAGTGCTCACAGAATAAGGCCGTCCTCCCTTGCAAACTTAATTTTTAACCCGCCTCGTTTCAGTGACCCGGTGGCACGTGTGACTACAACAAACTCCCTCTGCTAAGGGATGGGCTGGGGGATGAAATCCCAAAGCCCTGCCCTGCTGTCACTGCACACCAGCCTCCCCCGCCAAATTAGTGTCACAGCAGCGGCCGGGCTGCGGCGCCTGGACGCAGAGAGCGTGGGGGATGTCCATGTACCACGTCGGATGGGCACTGTGTCCTGGGAGAGGATCTGGATTTTTCTTAGGGACTTTGGGGTTTGTTCCCCAAGTCTTTCCCCGAAAGTTATTGGCAGGATAAAAGCCTGTTTTTCAGCAGGAAAAAAATTTCCCCGGGTAGCCAGGCTGAATTTAACAACTCCTGTCGTTGGCATCTGCTAAGCAGAGCTGATGAGTGTCAAACCTCAGGAGGCGAAGGGGTGCGAGGACAAGTGGGAGCTGCTGAGCCCGGGGACCTGTAGGCAGAGCCAAGATCCCGCCCGCCGGACTCAGGGTACAGCAGGTAGCCGGGGCTGGGACCTGGCGGCCAGCTATTGTTTGCAGGAATGCAGCCCTGCCCGTGCCAACCAGGAAGGAGTAAGAAAAATAAGAAAAATCAACCACCCCTAAAGGCTGAGGAGTTGTCACCCGGCTAAATGTTGCCCCTCCCTGTTTTTCACGGTCCCCAAAGGGTGCAGAGCACTGGGACGTGCACGCTTGGTCCATTATCCCCACGCATCCGACCCGCCGCCGCCGGCAGGAGAAGGGCACCGATACTCGTCGCCGCCTCGGGTCAGCTGATGAGCGAAGATCAGGCACTTTTTCTGGGTGCTGTAGGCACCTCCTTCCGTGGTCTACGCCCTTCTGCGTGTCACCTCCACCTGCTTCTTGTGCCCAAGGATCACGCGTAGGGGTCGCGTGTAGGGTGGGCTGGATCAGGCTGGGGTAACCGGCGCCCACAGAGCTTCTCTGCAAATGGAAGATGAAGGGCTGATTGAGGGAAACCGCTTGTTTTTTCTTATCACGGATGTTTCAACGACTGCGGAATGGATGCAGCCAATTTTTAGGCAACATCACAACCTAGAGAGTTAAGTTGCCTCGTCAGAAATGATTTTCAGAAAGCCAAAGCCGGAGCTGAAACCCAGGTCTTTTGCATCCCCTGTATTACCCACTGGCCCACATGTCACCACCCTGTTGGATTTAGACCCAAAAAGCTGGCTGCAAGCTTGGGTGCCAACAGGAATTGGTCTCCCCCGGCCGCCATCGAGCTCTGCATGAGAGGCTGGTGAGGAGTGGTGGTGCTCCCCAGAACCTTCTCATTTTCAGGAAAAACCTCACGCTGAGGCTGATACACCCAGCTCCTCCCAGAAGCCTTTTGGTGGGAACACTGGCACTGCCCACTGCTAACGGGTTGGAGCAATGACAGCGGCGAGGAGCTCACGTGAGCCGAGAGCCTTTTCCCGGGCGGTTCTGGTTACCCTGTTTGAACACCAAATAAAAAACCTGTGTTATTTCAGAGCTGCACCGGGCTATCTCTAATACAAGTGAGACGTTGTGCTTGGGGCATCCTCATGCTGGTCCCCAACAGAATCTGGCCAGTTTAGTGTTGGTCCGTCCTGTGATTCCTGGCTTTCCCAAACAGCAGCACTCGCTTAAAAAACCCGTCCTGTGCACTATTATCTTAGCGTTTTTTTGGCAGGAAGGGAACGCACTGGAAGTCACAGAACTACGCCCAGGGCTTGGCTTATTTGGATTAAACATATTATCCAACAGAGCGAGTGGACACCGGCTCTCTCTGTAGGCATCTGCGCAACGCAACCAGCAATTCCACCTCTTACCAAAACTGCTCGGGGACAGACGGTGACAGGGTGGCAGGGTCATCGCTCCCACGTGATGGCATCGACGTGCGCTCCCGCCTGGGCTTTCCGGTGTGTTTGCAGGGGTTTTGCCACGCCTGGAGCCAGAAGCATCGCTCCCTTTGCAAACAAGAAGGAGGAGGAGGAGGGTGATACTGCGGCTCACCAGCCGCGGGAGGAGGAAAGGGCAAGAACACTCACACCCCGAGCAGGAAAGACGTCCTGGGGGTGGATCTGCTGCACCCGCCTTCCTTTTTAGGACGTCTTCTCTCCCCAGCGTGGATCTGGATGAGACTGGGACTCGACTCGCCTTTGCTCAAAGATTTACTGGGGAAGACTTTTCCAGACCACATTCCTTCCACACAGAAATCCAGCTCCAGAAGAGCTGTTCTGGGAGAGGACTGCAAACGATGCCTCCAGGGTTGCATTCCTGGGCTGGTGGATGAATCATTTTCCAGTCCCACAAGGGAAAAGCCGGTCTCCAACAAATGGGGAGGGGATTTGAACAGGATGGACTGGTTTCCAAGTTTCAGGTGGTGGGAGTGAAGCCCAAGGAGAGCAGTTAGCACCCAGCAATGTGCGAGTTTGCACATCTCTGCCGGTGGTGGCAGCTGTGGTCTCTGCCTCCTGGGTGGGAGGAGATCTGCCTGATCACCTGCCTGGGGAGCCGAGGACCTGCATTCTAAAGGGACTGCGCTTTGCCTGTGGGAAGTGCACGGTCCAGAGTTGCTTTTTCGCATGAACAACTGACAATTTAGAGATTTCACAGGAACATTTTCCACTTTACCCAGAAAGTGACGATTATTCAATAAAAACCCACACCCCAGCTCTCAGCCACCTCAGCCAAACTCCAAAACGCTTCAAATCGCCAATGACGCAGGCTTGAAGCTATTTCCTTCCATCCTCTTTCTTCTCTCCTAAACCAGCTTTCCCAGCAGGATTAAAGGGGGCCTACAAGAAAGCTAGAGAGAGACTTTTTACAAAGGCATGTAGTGACAGGATGAGGAGTGATGGCTTCAAACTGGAAGAGGGTTGATTTAAAACAGATATTAGGAAGAAATTTTTCACTGTGAGGGTGCTGAGACACTGGAACAGGTTGCCCAGGGAAGCTGTGGCTGCCCCATCCCTGGAGGTGTTCAAGGCCAGGTTGGACGAAGCTTTGAGCAACCTGGTCTAGTGGCAGGTGTCCCTGCCCATGGCAGGGGGTTGGGACTGGATAATCTTTAAGGTCCCTTCCAACCTAAACCATTCTGTGGTTCTATGATTACACCTCCCAAAGATGGTTCTAACACCGCTTCACCAGGGTGCTTTGCACATCAGGCTCCCTGAAAGCAAAGAAGCAGCAGATAAGCATCCTGCCCGGCCGCTGGGAGCTTCCACAACACTTGCTTTTGAAGACAAGTCCGGATGCGTTCACACCAGAAAATCCCACCTGCAGATGTCTACCTCCAGAAAGGCAGGGTGCCTGGTGGTCCCAGAGGCTCTGGGGTGGCCAAGAGAAAAGCATCACCTGCAGCATGGTGACGGTGGGAGGACTGTTTGTCCAGATGAGGGGTGTCCTCACTTCCACAAGGCAAATATGAAGTGCCAAGGATCCTGCAGAGGCCACATGGCTCAATTCCTGGCCATGTTTGGAGTCTGCAGAGTCGTACGTGGCTGGATTTGTTGTTCGATACCTCCACTGAAGTGAATTCACAGCTCCTCCAGGTATCCTGCCCCTCGAGGAGAAGAGGAGAGGAGAGGAGAGGAGAGGAGAGGAGAGGAGAGGGAATATTTCAGTTGGAAGGCACCTACAACAATCATCCAGTCCGACTGCATCATGTGCCCTTATAGCTAGAATATAGCTGTATGGTAGCCCTAATGCATTGTTGAAATCATCTCTTTTTGTTGAAAATTAAGCCATCTTCTGGAAGTGACACAAATCTGACATCTTGATGAAAACCAGGCATTTATCCTGACAACAACTTTCTCTCTCTTCTAGAAGAACCTCTCTGCGTGTGGCTTTCCTACAGGGCCATGCTTTCCGTACTCCCCCTTCCGCGGCTCTGCCAGCCCAGTTTATCTGTAATTTCTGCCTTAGAGCACACTGGAACTGACCACAGCTCTGATCAAAGGCTCTCTGGCATCCAGTAGAGCAGCAGCAATTATTTCCCAGATTTTACATAACTCTCCTTTGGAATATATTCCTCGAATGAGGTGCCTTTTTTTTTTTTTTTTTTTTTTTTTTGGCAATGGTTTGTTTTTTTAAACTTGTGGTTGTTTTTTCTTCCCTACCATGGCATAAGTGATCCAGACCTTGTCATCCACTGCATCTCCCCACTCTCTTTCTGCTGCGTGGCTCCCTATAATGCAATCTTCTGGTCTCCACTCACACATTTGATCTGCTTGGGTTTATCATGCAGGGAGATGTCCCTGCTCATATCTCTAATTTTAATCATAACCAGGAAAACTCACCTCTACAGACAGTGTTTGAACCACAGATCCCTTCTCCATGGCTTCAGAGACCCATCACCTGCACCGCTTCCCTTAGCTGGGAGACCATCAGTCGGGTGTGACTGTATCCACAGCGCCACAGACAACACCGTAATTTTGCATGGAGCTTCCCTAAAATAACAGCGGTGTTAAAAATAGTGCCTCTCTTTTATCTTCCTCTAGCACAATAATTCGATTTGCTCGAGGCAGTAACTAAAACCATGCGGGAAAGGGTTCTCCCTGCGGGAAACTGTATTAAGAAAGGATCTTTGGAAAGCCCCACCAAGCCCACTGAGCTTAAGTAGATGACTTTGAGACAGGAGGGTTTAGCTCTTTCCATGGGGCTTTGGGCATGACTAAAGCAATTTTTGCCCAAATATCCTGGAAGCAATGCGCTTCGGATCAGGCTGGGGGAGCTGAAGGATGAACAAAGCCATGTTACATACCTCTGGAAAGGCAACTAATGGAGGTAAACATCGCCTGGAGCTGGTAACAGCAGGGAAAGCATCCACCTCAAAAGGGTACGACTTCTTGGCCATTGCCACCCAACGATTTGGGCTGACCTGCAGCGAGGGAGACTTCTCCCACGGCCATTTTTCCCCGCAAAAAGCATCTGGCACTATTTTCCCCAGTCTTGCATGTTTTCCAATGCAGACAGCTAGCGTTTTGTTGAAGTGCTTTGAAGTTGCTGCCTCTGCTGTAGATCTGAAGGCAGCTGCAGTATCGGAGAGCTTGCGCTTCCCATCCTCCCACCTGCCTCAGCCTGATGGAGCCACTCTCCCCTCCTACCTTGCCACTCTGCTTTTTTAACAGAGCATCAGCACAAGCTCTGAGCAGGCGTTTAGGAAAACGGGACTGTGCCTTCACACAATTCATAGGCTTGGATTGGGACCATCTAGAAGTCGGCATCTCCGTCCACTTCCTTTCCTTGAATAGTGGTTTAGGCCAGATGCAAGTTAAAATTAAACATTTAGAGGGCAAGCAGAGCTCACCAGGACTGTAGCAGCCCTCGTTTTCCCATATCTGTGTTTTTTTCATTACAGTAGCATAGCTTATTTATACCAGCCCTTAGAGCAGGCTGGTAGAAAATAAAATTAATTAGGCTATAGCTGCTGCTCATTTAAGGAAAAAAATAGGAAATAGTATTCACAGAACTGTTTTGAACTTGGAAAATGCTATTAAAAATTTCGACATTTTTTTCATTGCTCTACAGCTGGCCGTAAAACAGCAGAGGTGAGCAGAAAGTCCGTAGGAATTGACAGCTTTGTGGTTTGTTTTGATAAAAGACTGGCATTTAAAAAAGCAACTTGGAGCACTTTAACCCAGCTCTAATTGCTGTTGTTACAGAAGCACCAGCTCTCCACAGCACGCGGTACAGCGGAGGGGGGACACAGCGCAGAAAATCCCGCTCCGCAACACCCCTTTCCTGGCGGGGCTTCTCCGCAATGCCACAGCAGGCGGGATCTCTTTGCCTGCAGCGAAACCCCTGACATCCCAGAATGAAGGCAGAAGTCTCTGGGAGCAAACACACATCCCCCGACTCCACCAGAACGACCCCCTAGTGCTCACCACGCACTTGTTATTCCTCTCCTCTTGCAGGAGAGATCCTAGAATCATAGAATCACAGAATCATAGAGTCATAGAATCATAGAATCACTTGGGTTGGAAGAGACCTTCAAGATCATCAAGTCCAACCATAAACCTATGCCAAAACCAACCCTAAACCATGTCCCTCAGCACCACGTCTGCCCGGCTTTTAAATACCTCCAGGGATGGTGATTCCACCACTTCCCTGGGCAGCCTGTTCCAATGCTTGAGAACCCTTTTGGTAAAGAAGTTTTTCCTAATATCCAACCTAAACCTCCCCTGGAACAGCTTGAGGCCATTTCCTCTTGTCCTGTCGCTTGTTCCTTGGGAGAAGATACTGACCCCCACCTGGCTATAACCTCCTTTCAGGTAGCTGTAGAGAGTGAGAAGGTCTCCCCTCAACCTTCTCTTCTCCAGGCTAAACAATCCCAACTCCCTCAGCCGCTCCTCAGAAGACTTGTTCTCCAGACCCCTCACCAGCTCCGTTGCCCTTCTCTGGACACGCTCCAGCACCTCAGTGTCTCTCTGATACTGCAGCGCCCAAAACTGAACACAGCACTCGAGCTGCAGCCTCACCAGTGCTGAGTACAGGGGCACCATCACTTCCCTAGTCCTGCTGGTCACACCATTCTTGATACGGGCCAAGATGCCATTGGCCTTCTTGGCCACCTGGGCACACGCTGGCTCATGTTCAGCCGACTGTTGACCAGGACCCCCAGATCCTTTTCCCCCAGGCAGTTTCCAGCCGCTCCTCCCCAAGCCTGTCGCGCTGCCTGGGGTTGTTGTGACCCAAGTGCAGGACCCGGCACTTGGCCTTGTTAAACCTCATCCCATTGGCCTCAGCCCATCGATCCAGCCTGTCCAGATCCCTCTGCAGAGCCTGCCTACCCTCAAGCAGATCAACACTCCTGCCTAACTTGGTGTCATCTGCAAACTTAATTAGGGTGCACTCAATCCCCTCATCCAGATCATCAATAAAGAGATTAAACAAGACTGGCCCCAAAAATGAGCCCTGAGGAACGCCGCTTGAGACCTGACGCCAGCTGGATTTGGCACCGTTCACCACAACTCTCTGGGCTTCCCTACAGCAAATTTCACCTTAACTATGGTATTGCAACAAGTCAATTTTATAAGCCACACTCGAGCATGACCTGAGTTGACTCCAGATGCTGCACTGCTCTTCCAGATTGCCAGCTTCTGCTGAAAATAATTCATCAAGAGTCAGCCCCTACCACGAGGCAAGAGAGGTTTGTAAAGCCTCGTGGACAGGCTGCCTCGAGGTGATGCGCTGCATCGGGAGTCCACACCTGTGGGGAAGGAGAGACAGGAGATGGCTTGTGGTTTTATACCAGGATGCAAAGAATTTATTTTGATGAGTGAACCCAAGTTGTTCTAGCAATTGGGTGTTACGTGAGCATGGCTTGCGTGACTCGGATCCCAGCTGGAGCTGATGCAATGGCAGAATGCAGAGACACAAGCAAAATTAGGCTTTTAAGGATACTTTTTCCTCTTCAGACCTTCAGCTTTGCCAAGGCAAAAGCCACCACATTGGAGGTGGTTTCTTGTAGCCAGCCTGGCCCCACGCCACAGCAAACGCTACGGCGGCTGGAGAAGTGTGAGCAGAGCTGAGAGGGTGATGCTCTCCCTATGGAGATGGAGAAGGGGTGGAGGTGTCCTTCCTCCCCCAGCCAGGGTTAGGGGGTTTGGCTGCAAGCCCGTACGGACCAGTAAATCAAACATCAGTCCAGTAGAATCTGGCAGTATTTCACCACCCACAGCCCGTGCAGCTGTGAGTACCTGGGTGGTGAGCACAGGGGCTCACAAGATACCCGGGGGGACAACATTGGGAACCATGGAGTGGGATGTAGAGGACCAAGAGCCAATGTCCAACCTCTGCCACAGGTCACCTACGTGATCTGGGATGGCCTTTGCGATTCCCTCCTACACCTCCACTTCCCATCTGTGAAATGGGTACATGTCCCCTCCATGGAGCACTCCCCCTTCTGCCACCACGTTTCTTACAAGGCTGCTGAGGGACATGAAACGGTGGCTACTTTCTTCTGCTCCGAAGGCAGGGAGACCTATAGAACACTGATTTTTCGTCCCACCTACCATCTCAGCAGCTAACCTGTGTTTCACTTCCCTCTGGGTTAAGTTTCATCGGATCCTGAACCACTCCATTTGCTGGAGCCCTTCTATACATTTATCAAACCTCTGGTCTCGCTGGAGGATGAGCTGCCATTCCCTTTAATTACAGAGGTTCATAATGATCTGATTTCTGCTTCACTAATATCAAGCAATAGTTCTCGGGCGATATCTGCTCTAAAGCTGAGAAAGATATTAGGGAAGGGAACCTGCTATTATGACTAACTAGTCACTCTGCTTCAACACTTCTAACTGTCTCCAGGATGGAGCTGATACCCGTTTTGGTGGCGAGATCCCTAAAAAAGGGTGAGAGCATCCAAAACCGGTGACTGTGCAATCCAGCCTGTCAGAGAGCACATCAAATTCAGTATTTAAAAAAAAAACATACCAAGGGAGCATCAGAGCTGACAACCTGGTTACGAAGAAGTTAAAAGGAACTTGATTTTCTGAAAAGCTGAAATTTAGAAAATCTAAAGCAGCCAGAAAAACTGGTTCCCTTTGCTGCCTGTAGCTGACTCACTGCAGGCAGATGAAAAGCGTTTATCCCCCAGCTCCCAAAGCATGGATTTTCAGGAGAGACAGTGTGATATGGTATCAAGTGAGACGGGGCTGCAGCCTTTACAGAAGATACAAGAAAACATATTATTTATAGATTTTTCTTACCCCACGGACGATGGGAACTCAAGAGAATTTCCTTCCTTTCCATCAGAGTGAAGGTGAGAAGTGCTTGTACCCCAACAGCACCCAAGCAACTGAAACGATTCAAGGAGAAACAGGATCTCGGAGAGATCAGAGCCACATTTAACATCGAGTCATTAACTGGGACCTGACCTTTTCCCTGGCATATGGTATTCCTTGCAAAGGTCAGGAGACACTTCTCAAGGAATTTCTACAGATTGGCTGGGTTACATTCATGGAGTTGTACTTTTATTCTGCGTCTCATGAGGAAAACGTATTCACAGGTAATCTGGGTTTTGGTGCACAGAGAACCAAAAAACCTGTTTTGCTAACAGAGATGCAGGCATTAATTGCAGCAGCATCCCCTTTCCTCCAGCACGCCCAGGGCCTCGTGCTGCTGGAGGCTGCCCCTGACGGGCAAAGCTGTCACCTAGAAGAGCCAGGAATTTGGCCCAGTCATGGATCCCAGCCTGGGATTTAACTTTTCAAGGCAGCCTCCCCCTCGCCACGGGAAGGCAGGGGAATCTGCGGCGCTTATTTAAATCCACAAGAACGACCTTTTCTGCTCTTCGCAAGGGCAACTTGCATTAACAAACACCCCAATTCCAGGCTAGAGCTGCACCTCGTCAAAATATTCGGACAGTTATACAGGGATGAACAAACCTTTATGTTAAACACAAGCAATTCACCCTGTGGGGCATCATGTTCCCCGGTGAAGCCCACCAGGGTTCACTTCTCCCGTACGCATCTAGAAACACCATCACCATCTCTTGGCTCCATGTTGTCTCATCAGTGAATGCTCATCTTCCCTTCTAGTAACGCCGTTTCTCTAAACTGAATGACAGTAACATGCAAAATAAAAAATATTCTCACCGACTAAGAAGAGCAGCTTTGCTCCCCAGAATTAACAAGGAGCAGGATTGCAAAGGGTTTAGTGTGACTTCCAATCCGGATGTTTTGCATTTGGAGAAGTAAAACCACCAACGCTCAGGTAGATCTGTTCATTCTCCTAAAAGAAGGGGGAGCAACCAAGCCAGAAGCAAGCAGTGTCCAAGGTAAGCTGGAGGGTTTGTAGCAGAGCTGGGATGGTGCCCTGGTTGGAGGAATCCTCATCAGCTGCTGGAGCCACAGGGCTCTCCTTCTTCACCAGGAGAGACGGCCACCCCATTCCTGGGGACAGCCAGCTGGGTGGTGGAAGATGACATGTGGGCATTGTAGAATCATAGAATAGTCCAGGTTGGAAGGGACCTCATATCATCTGGTCTAACCTTTCATGGGAAGGGGAGCCTAGATGAGGTTATCTAGCATGCTGGTCAACCTCATCTTGAAAACCTCCAGCGATGGCGACTCCACCACGTCCCTGGGGAGGTTGTTCCACTGATTGGTTGTTCTTACTGTAAAAAATGTCTTTCTTCGGTCAAGTTAAAAACACTCCCAGTGCAATTTGTACCTGTTGCCCCTTGTCTTCTTCAGGATTCCTTATGAAGAGAGAGCCTCCACCCTCTTTGTAGCCACCTTTTAAGTACTGGAATACTATGATGTGGTCCACCCTGAGCCTTCTCTTCTCCAGGGAGGAAAGACCTAACTCCTTCAGTCTTTGCTCATGGGGCAGGTTCTCCAGGTTCTTCCAGGTGGGAAGGAGCACACAACTGAAAATGCAAAGGGAGCAGAAAGCCAGGAAGATGGGCTGCAACAGGGGCTTGCAGGTCACAAAACCACCTTCTTGCAGCAAACACGAGTGTTGGGCAGGTGAAACCGGACGATACACCAACGGGGAGACGCAGCCTTTCTGGCCTGGCCTCAAACCCTCTCCTTGCCCAACCACCGTCCCCCTGGCCCCCGCGCTGGCTCGGGTCCCGTCTGCGCTGGGGGCATCCGCACTCGTGCCGGCGGGGAAGCGGAAGAGGCCTGGGGAACGATGCCTCGTTACACACCTGCCAGCCTGGCACCGGCTTGCTCTCTTCTTTCCCTTCCCCACCTCCTGGAGACTTAACATTTGTCCACAGTTCTAGCGGTGGACTTCAGCCAAATGCCAAACAATTCTAAATGATGTTGCTTTAAAAAAAGAAAAAAAAAAGAAAAAAGAAAAAGGTTAGCAGCAAAGATTTTGGAGGAAAAAAGATTTACCACAGTAGGGAAGGTGTAACATCGTTTTGAACTCAACTATTTGAGAAATGAGAAGATTTCCCTCTTTCTTTTTCATGCGCTGATTACACGATTGTGCGTTTTCATGGAAGAAGAAAAAAAACCCATTAACTGAAATGAACATCAATACTTACCTGTCCCGTGTTCAGTTGTGGAGACACCATGTCCTTTTGCAAAGGAAACTCAGCATTCACTGGGTAAACGAAGACGCTGCCTCTGAAATACTAAGAGAGATTTTTAACTGAAGGAAGACGTTACTGGGGGACCTGCGGAGCGCAACCCTGGCAGGAGATTCCAATACCAAAGCTGCCGTGATGCTTTCACTTGAGAGAACGTCTTTTAAATTTCCTTTACGGCGCCTTTAAAAGCCAACGCTGCACAGCTGCACCATCTCGTGGTGCGACCAAGCCCTGCATGGCCCAAGCCTCTACAACCCTCCTCATTTTCGTAAGACTTTGTTGACGGATGCATAAAAACAAAACCAAGTGCGCCCACCGCCGGACCACACCGCAGCTTGGCCCACCGCAGTTCGGTGCCCCAAAGTCACCCTGGACCTCCCCCAGCTCCCGTCCTCTCTGCCCCCTCATCCTCCTCTCTGGGATGCAACAGTCCAACCATTTTCCAACCACAACCATCATCATCCCAAGTATTTGTTTGCATCCCTCCAGTTATTATTTCGAGACCTATTCCGCCTATCAGGACTAGTGAACTATTATTCATCAGAATCTGCTTTAACTGAATGACTAAGGTGCACTGCAGAGGATCCAGACAACATCAAGCCTCCATGTACTATCTAGGAAAATCTTAAAAGGAAGATTAAGGGTCACAGAGCTGCACACCCCCATGACGCAGAGCCCAGGGCAGGACCTCAAACGCTCAGCCTTGGCCCAGCTCTTGCCCAGCACCCAGCCCCACTAAGCTAGAAATAGGCTCAGGTCTCCACAAAAATCTTCCACTCCTCACAAACGCATTTGCTCATGGAGGAACAAAATGGCCCAACACCCCAGACGTTCTGCCCCGAAATTGCAGGTGCAGGAAAAATTTTACACGCGCCTGCGGTTCCCAGCCTCTCACGGTGCAACATACAGTAACCAGGACGTTACGTGGCCATTGGAAAAAAAATCATTAAAAACATTTATAAAATTATTTTCCCATTAAAAAACCCACACAAAAATATGTCAGACTTTTCTATTTCTGTGGGCTAATCCGCTAGCACGTGCTTAATTTACACCAAATTTCTGCAACATGATGCTTACTCAGACACTGCTGTCTGAAAACAGAGACTGACACTTGGCCAACAGCCACTGGGAGATGCGCGCCGGGTGAAAACCAGCTTCACACGGTCACCTTGAACCAATTCAACTCAAGCAAAGGGCAGCTCCCCCAAGTTCCCTCCAGTTTGCGTAGGCTATAAATGCTGTTTGACCGTAGACTGGTCATCACTGGTTCACCCAGGCTGCCTGCTCAAAATCCCCACTGATGGACGTACTCACACCAGGCATCGCCAAGTGCTACAGAGACAGGTACCACGGTAGCCCGGAAGAAAACACGGTGACATGGCTCCTGAGCTGCCCTCGGGCCACCCCCGACCTGTGCAACCCAAGGGCAGCCAGGTGAGGAGTCAACCTTCTGCTCCAAGGGATGCTGCATGCAGAGACGGAAACAGGAACCCCCACCAGTCCCCATCACCTCTTTTATCCCAGCACGTTATGCTCCCTCCCCACCCCAGAATCCAGGACCTTGCTTCTTATCTCCAGCTCACGTACAGGCTTCGGTGGCTTTGGAAGCAGCAAGATTGTTCAATTCCAATCTCAGCAGGTTAACAAAAAAGAACAGGAATGGAACCTGCCTGGCAAATACACTGCTAGAGGAAGAAGCCCTTAATAGTGAGCAGTCAAGGCTTTAATCTTTATATTAAAGCCCAGCCATTCCAAAGAATCATATGATCATTTAGGTTGGAAAAGACCTTTAAGATCATCTAGTCCAACCACTGACCCTACTCCACCAGGTCCACCACTAAACCATGTCTCTGAGCACATCTACACGACTTTTAAACACATCTAAGGATGGTGACATCTAAGGATCATGGACCATCCCGGGATGGTCCCTCCCTGGGACAGGAATGGCATGAGAATTTTCTACCCTGATTCTATCGAGTCTTTGCTTCCCCCCCACCAGGTATTTCCCCCAAGGAGAAGGAAGGGAATGGATGAGAGAGGGGGATTTCTCAACTATATGCATTATCAGACATGGAGAGGATGAAAAAAATAACACATAGTTTATTGTCAAAATGAATCAAAGCATGGAAAAAAAAAAAATCACAAAGTTACACTGTAAAGAAATTTGGGTTTTATCACAAAAGCTCATTAAAACCTGATCAAGAAAACAACGCGTTGTTAAGCCAGTGACTCCTCCAACAACCCTCAGACTTTTCAAGTGCAACATTTATTGAAATGCTGGGATCTCACAGGTGGTGCACACTGCATCCGTATGGAAAAACCCCACTCGACCCTCAGTATCTAGAAGAACGGTGGTTCCCAGAGGGGATGACAGGTTTCCGGCTTATCGGTGACTCCTCTGTTGGCCTTCAAGTAGCAACAGCCTCGTCCTCGCTGGAGTCCAGCCCGCGACGACGGCTAAGGCTGATGGCGACCAGCTGCGCTTCGTTTCTTTGTCCAGCATTTTCCTGCAATTCTCATCCCAATCAAATCCATCTGCACCACTAAATTAAAAGGCGGTTGCAAAATTAAACGATGACCATCGTCCAGAGAGGAGCGGTGGGAGGTACGGCTGCAGCACAGGGTCCAGCGAGGTCTGGGGGTTGCAGCTAAGCCAGAAGAGCCATCACCTCAAAAATTGGGTTTGCTGCCAATTTAAGCGACAACCAAATCTAACCTTTTCAAACTGCTGTGTGCGAAGGTGTGTAATTGCGGATGCAGACTTAATTTTACTGAATCAAATCAATCTCTATTAAAGTCCAAGATGTTACCGTATGTCCTCTGCTTCAGAAATGCTGATTAACGAGGCATCGGGCAATTACAGGACAACCTGCTCCTCACTACAGCTCCCTTCAAACAGCACTTGAGAAGGCTTCCCACAAAACACGCCTGGAGGCTTTTCAAGTTTGAGTTTGCCAACCTGTCCAAACCAATCTGTATTACCCAAAGCTCATTTATTTTTCCAGTAGGTCCAGCAGAACCAACAGAGGAGTCCAGGAGAACTTTGCCTGGTCTCCTGCCAGCGTAGCTGGGTTGGCAGAGAGTCTGGATGGCGAAGGTCGCTTGCCAGGACAACTGCTGGAGCCTGCAGGATCCCCTGGAGCTGCAGCCCACCTGGAAGAGCCCTAGCCCATCTTGCAGGGAATTTCAGAGCAGCTGGCTTTCCTTCTGAGTCAGAACACAAGAAAAAGGGGAAGAAAACAAAAAAAATATTGGAAGGCATATGCGCAGAGGTACATTTATAGACTATGGTATATTTCAATTTGCAAACACTTTCAATCAGCTAGGAGAGAACACCAGTATCTTTCTGACCACTATAAATGAGCTGTTTTATGAATTTTGACATACTTGTGAAAGAAAGGCATCTTTATCCTAAGTAGCAGCTAAAAAGGCTGGTAAAATTAAAAAAAAAAAAAAAACAAAAACCAACCAAACCCCAAAAAACCCATCACCAAGACCCCTAGAAAAAAAAATAAAAATAAAAACCAACCCCAACTCACCAGGATAAAGTAAAGGCAGTCTAGGTCATTCCAACCGATCACAGGAATAACTAAATAATAGTTTTAACGGCAACTAATGTGCTACCTTGAGCCAGCTGCTTATTCTAACAGGCCTGTTTCTGCTCATAAAGACTAATAATACGCGCCTTTTCCTAGAAAGGAAGGCTCTGCCTAAGTGTTACTGCGTCAGATAAAAAGTCCCAAAATAGACTTTTTAACCAAATAAAGTGTTTTATTCAGATATTCATTTGGAGACGGCAGCGATGTTCAGAACAGCTATTGACGTAGCCGAAGTCAGCCCTTCAAAAAGAAGCCACACAGCTTTGAGACTTGAACAAATTATTGTATGATCTCATTCACGAGATCTAAATAGCTGGAACATCTGCCAGAGTGACCACCAATTTATTTAGCAGAGTTCATCAGTAGTTCATCAGCTCTGTTTGCACAAGCAGGTGCCAGGGCAGTCAATGAGGAGTCCTATGCGCGGCTTAAAAGGAGGAGAGAGGGAGGAGGGTGGAAGAGAGACGGGCAATTTTACTAACACAGACGTGCATTTGCAGGAATAAAGTCCCTGTCAAATTAGGGCAGGGACTATTATCGAAGGAGAAGTGCAGAAATCCTTTTTCCCAGAGAAGTATTACATGCACAAGTAACTATATTGTTAAAATTTTTTTATTTGTGACAGTAAAGAAACCATTCAATACCTGATTGACAACACTTCTCTCTCCTGAAAACACTCATATGGTATCTGTAGTGTTTCTCAAGTATCGCTGGATTGTTCATTGCATTAAAGTGTAAACAGCTCCATTATTAGGAAAAAAAAAAAAGAGAAAAAGAAAAAAAAAAAAGAAAGAAACATTTCCATTGCTTACTCCTCTCTTAAGAAGTTCCCAATAGATCTTTAACAAGAAAGAAAAAGAAAAAGTCAGCTGGATTTTTTACAATATAACGTGAAACAGAAAACCGACAGCTGATTTTGCATAGTTAGCCCAGAGATTTTTTTTTTTTTAAGCAATTGCCCCACGCAAGTCTCACCTGCCCTCCTCGCCCCACAAAGGCAGAACATCACAGCACCTTAGAAATCAGAGGCACAAACTTGTTTTTGTTTTACAAATAGGGCTGTGCGGTACTGTGTTTTATTAGTTTAAAAAGAATCTGCAAAACATAGGATTATGTGTCTGTAAATTAGATAGCTACAGATTATTATTTTTTTTTTTTACACTGAAATCTCAAAAGCTGCAACATCAGTACACACCAGTGTCATTTAGATACTTTATTGTCCCCAACCAGTCTAATCGAAATCATGCTGTGATAAAGTGATTGCATACACTGATAACCAAATCTCTTCAGGTGTTGAGCTTCTTCCATGTATAGCTTTGCTGTTTAAAAAAGATTAAAAGGGCAAAACAAACAGACAAATCGTTCTCCCAAAGCCACCTAAATGAACACAGCAATATTGTACATTTGCTACGATCTTCCATTCCAAACCTGCCATGCTTCCTGGTGGTGAACAAGTTATGCTGCGCACAGCCCTAGTTTACAAATGGCAATTTAATCGTAACACTTCAGTTGAATTTCAAGAATCTAAGGCATTCTGCCTTACAGCTTAATTTAAAAATACCTATACAGGCAAAAACCCTTTTTTAACCCGACATAAAAAGGACAACAGAACTTCAGGCCAGGCAACGTTTCTTTAGCTGAACAGAATGACCAACTGGGAAAGACTTTTTAATAATTCTATAATATCCAGAAACAGAATTGAAAGCCAGGGTTTACAGCAGCCCTGGCGACCTGCATGCCTTAACTGCGCTTCAAAATACGCAAAGTAGTTTAGGAAACAAGTATTTTTTTTCATTTTTAAAACCTTGTATTTAAAATACAATCAAATACCCGTATTGCAAATTTTACAAACATTCTACTCGTTATCTGACTTTACGGACAGAACTATATTGCTTTGTTAAAGTCTAGAAACTCTGAATATATAGCATATGTATATTCACGCAAACTTAACACTTGAAATGTCAAGTACAACGACAGCGTCAAAATAAACAACTGTGGCAGTTTGCTCCATTTGGCCAAATTTGAATACCCAGGGAAGTCCAAACCTGACCTCAGAGCACTCCCAGTTTTATTTCAATGGGAATGAGCTTAAAAAAAAAATAAAATTTTTCACCAGAAGTTATAGAAAATACTTTTAAGATACTAGGCGAGATCAAAACCGCTGGCAAGTTTTTCGCCTTTGTATTGTCAGTAAGTGTCATTGTAAAGCTGTACTAAGTTAAAATAAGTTTGGGTTTTGGGTTGGTTTTTTTTTTTTTTTAATTTGTGGATTTCAAGAGTCAAAATAAACAATACAGAACCAGTACGGTTGTACAGAACACCATCAAAACCGTTCTTCCAGAAGCTGGTGCGAAGTTCAGTTGTCCATTATATGCGGATTTTAAAACAATACAAGACACTTTAATAATCAACATTCATTCACAGGCTTAAGGCAACTGGTTCATGAAATCGCTGCTTTCATAAATGCAAACTAATGACATGGTTCGTCTCACGTACGACGGGTCGCAACCGTTAAATGGCAATGTCTCGGTGGGGTTATTTATTGTCTAATTGGAAGATTGTTTGGTCTAATGCTAGCGAGAAAGTCTTTGAATTTTTTCAGCCATTCCTATCATACCTGCACAACTAACTACAACCTGAATACTTCCCTGCAAACCGCATTTGAAGCCTACGAGCTACAAACACAGTTGAAAATACTGCTCAGAGAACAACTTTTTGGCAGCTTACAGTTTCATTACTCTGAAGTCAAATACAAAATTAAACAATCTTAAATTGAAAGTAAACGTTAATGGACTAACCAGAATCCATACGTCCTTTTTTTTTTAAAGTTTTTTTTAAACAACGTAGGTTGTGGTGGTTTTTTTGGTGTTTTTTTTTTTTTTTTAATTTTTATTATGTATTTTTTTTTTTTAAATTTGACAGTTTTTGTTGTGGCACAGAATTATACAGTACTAAGGTAATGCCAACTGGTAAGAAAAACGAAACGGTGATGCCGTACAGACTCACGAGCGTCACAGGACTGCCTCTACCATCCCTCGCTACGAGACACAGCGAACAGCTGGAGCACAGCTGCACTGCAAGGGGGGCAAGTCATCCTTCCGTTTTATACTGCGCCT
>VZSF01005733.1:591155-668744 GCA_013398295.1 Chionis minor
CCCCCCCCCCCCCCGAACAACATATCTTAATGCTCTGTATGGTTATTCCCCTTGAAGTTTTTTGTTTTTGAGAAGTCCTACTTGGATCCTGGAAGCAACTGCAAGCGTACTGGTATCCTGGGCTACAAAATCTCTTTGGTTTACTTCACATAAAAAGCTTTCTTCAGCTGACAGTGCAGCTCTTTTCTCCTCTTCCTCCTCGCTTCAAATTTTTTCCCCCCCTTTGTCAGTGGCTGGACTTGCATCTCAATGCCGCATGGTTATTTGTGGCTTGGCTTTTTCCTCCACTGCCTGATGTCTTCAGTTTAAGTCTCTAGACTAACCGGCTCCTGGCATTTTTCTTTCAGATTTATATACTGTCTTCAGGGCATTAAAAAAACCCTCCAGTTTTTCAGTATTGTATGCTCCCGAATTTCTTCCTTATCACAGTAAGCATTTAGGGGAATACAGTTTGTTTTTTTTTTTAATTTTAAATAAACCTTACTCTTAAAATGTTAAGGCACAAATCAGGCACTCGACATGTTTTCACAGGATTACTGTACTTACAGCTGCTAATGGCAGAACACAATTATCTTTAATTGTTTTCCAGCATCTGGTATTTCCACATACATTTTCTATACCTCGAAGCAGTCTTAACCTAAAAAGACTCAGTATTTGTAAACCAAAAGAGAAACCCAGCCCAATTTCAACCAATTCAACAGGACACAAAGAGTTGCCTTTCAGAGCCAGCTTTACAGTAAGGAAATCTTCAAGTAATGACAAAGAAACGCGCCCAGGACAACATGAGCTCCTGGTTTGTGGGCTGGTGCATCTTCTTTACAGCCAGCAGAAAAGAACACACATCCTTGAGCCTCGTCTTTCAGGTTCACGCAAGTTGTGGTTGCCTCCCAGTGCAAGTAACCAAGAATAGGCCAGCTAGAATGGATACAGCCTATCCTGGATTACTTGAACCAGGCCACAGCCTTCTGTAATGGAATTAAGGATTTTGGTCCTTCGTAGAAAGAAAGTTTATTATTCCAACAGCATTCCCCGCCCCCAATAAAAAACATTTTGTACGTTAAATTCAAAGTATACACGCCAAACATTTCCTTAGCTCTCAACAAGTAAAAATAAGCAATGATTAACTGAATTAAACAAACCCGTATGCTTAAAAACCTGTTTTACTCACTTAACACACAAATTACATTCAAGAATGAAATTCTAAGTAACAGCAAATCACAGTGGCTGCCCTCTTTACTCTCTGACACCGACAGCAAGGCACAAAGGCATTGCAAGTCAATATGGATAGAAGACAAAGGACTGCCATATCCGAAAGAAATCTTACCCGTTGGGGGTTAAAGTTATATTTAACGCACGGTTTCTAATCTGGGAGTTGTGACTGGTCTGCACTCGTTAAACAGGAAGCAGGCTGAGAAAGAGGGGATGTGTTTTTGGTACCCCAGGTGCAACTTAGAATCATAGAATCACTTGGATTGGAAGAGACCTTCAAGATCATGAAGTCCAACCATAAACCTATGCCAAAACCAACCCTAAACCATGTCCCTCAGCACCACGTCTGCCCGGCTTTTAAATACCTCCAGGGATGGCGATTCCACCACCTCCCTGGGCAGCCTGTTCCAATGCTTGAGAACCCTTTTGGTAAAGAAGTTTTCCCTAATATCCAACCTAAACCTCCCCTGGCACAACTTGAGGCCATTTCCTCTTGTACCATCACTTGTTACTTGGGAGAAGAGATTGACCCCACCTCGCTACAACCTCCTCTCAGGGAGTTGTAGAGAGTGAGAAGGTCTCCCCTCAACCTTCTCTTCTCCAGGCTAAACAATCCCAACTCTCTCAGCCGCTCCTCAGAAGACTTGTTCTCCAGACCCCTCACCAGCTCCGTTGCCCTTCTCTGGACGCGCTCCAGCACCTCAATGTCTCTCTGATACTGCAGCGCCCAAAACTGAACACAGCACTCGAGCTGCAGCCTCACCAGTGCTGAGTACAGGGAGTACAGGGAGTACTTCTTCAAACAGGGACTCTTCTCCAGCCGCGACAGTTCAGCCTCAATAAACTTCCTCTAACGCGCGCTCCCAGCTGCAGCACGTTTCACTGGACTTCCCCCAGTTTCTCACTTAAAATTTGGTAGAGCAGGGGACAAGCTCTGATATCCGCGTATTCGGAGAAGCGGAGAGAAATGAGAGAGCTGACCAAAAGTGTGTCAGCTCGCGTCAGAACTGCCCTTCTGCATCCGTGCCATGGCTTCCAGCACAAAGCCTGGGATTCATCTCCCGGAACTTCAGCTGCCCTGTAGAGGGGCACCGTCTCTGCGGGCACCCAAGACCCACAACGCAAGGAAAAAGAGGCACCTCCACAGACAAAAGTGATTTCCTTGTAAAATAAAAATGGCAAACCCTTTCTAAAGCCAAGGTAAATTAAACTAGAGAAAGAAAGATGAGAGAGGGACAAAGGGTGTTCAGAAAAAGTTATTTTTTAATCTAGGAAAGCTGGTTTACTCGAGCACCCTTTAAGACAACGATTTCAATCATCCTCCCTATAGAAGAACAAGAGTCTCTCTGACCTTTGGATTACAAATGACATAAGGGAAAATAAACTCCCCAAACTAAAGACAGCCTTTTTTGAGTACCTCTGTTGCACAACGAAAAAATTACAACATTTACCACAAACAAAACTCGTTAGATAAGTCAGTCTCAAAACTCTTTCAAGCGTACAGCAATTTAATTTGCCACAGCTTGTATTGTTGGTATATGAGATCTGAAGAATCTCGTGTAATTTCACATTTCTTTCTGAATGGGCATTTCTGAAACAGTGTTCTCCGTGTGTCCAGCTCTGGAGCCCCCAGCATAAGGAGGACACAGACCTGCTGGAGCGGGTCCAGAGGAGGCCGCAAAGATGATCCGAGGGCTGGAGCACCTCTGCTGTGAGGACAGGCTGGGAGAGTTGGGATTGTTCAGCCTGGAGAAGAGAAGGCTCCGGGGAGACCTTAGAGCCCCTGCCAGTATCTGAAGGGTCCTACAGGAAAGCTGGGGAGGGACTTTCTACATGAGCATGTAGTGACAGGATGAGGGGTGATGGCTTCACACTGGAAGAGGGGAGATTTATAATAGATCTCAGGAAGAAATTCTTTACTCAGAGTGGTGAGACACTGGAACAGGTTTCCCAGGGAAGCTGTGGCTGCCCCATCCCTGGAAGTGTTCAAGACCAGGTTGGATGGGGCTTTGAGAGACCAGGTCTAGCGGGAGGTGTCCCTGCCCATGGCAGGGGGCTGGACTAGATGATTTTTAAGGTCCTTTCCAACCTAAACCATTCTGTGATTTGTTTTTCACAGGGCTCTAAGGCACAGTTCAAGTACAACATCACTCTGTCAGACAATCTCCTGCTCGATAAGACACCCAGCTTACTGGTGAAGCAGGTAGGGATACACACTATGGACAATGGGGTTTCACAGCATTTCACTTATCCTCCAATGTTTTAAACAGGAGGAAGTATTTTCCAATGCCGACGAATAATCTTTCAGTATATGAACTGCTTAAGAAAGCGGACAGGCATTATACAGATGACAAATTCTGACAGATAATAAAAATTGTTCGCATTTATTCAGTTTATGCTCTAAGTGGATAAAAAATTACAGGTTTGAAGTGGGAACGCCTTCTCAAAGCTCTACAGCCCGTGTGAACACTCAGACTACGCCAGAATGTCCATTTTTGCCCTTCAGACTATCACAGTTAAGTAAGACAGACTGCTGGATGCAAGCACATTTGCCTGCAGAGGCATTACAAACACAGGAACCCCAAACTGCTTGTTCTGCATACCATATAAATTACCTTTACTTCAAAGATTACAAATCAACCACCCAGATCTGACTCAGATTTTTACCTGTTTTAGAGATTAAGACAATATAATACAAAATACAAAGAGATTAAGCAATTTCCTTGAAAACTATGCAGGAGGTCTCCTGCAAAGCACAGAGACTAACTTCACTTGACCTTCTCTGGCAAGGGCAGCCTTCCTCCCGTTCACATTTAGGGTACAGACAAATCCACTCCCTTAGATCAGTTGTTTTTGGGTTTTTTTTTTTCTTCCCACAGGCAGTCATATCAAGTGCCTAACTGCATTACATTTGGTGAAGTACCTGAAAGTCTGCAGCAGGGAACGGAAAAACAATGGGCTTCTGAAGTGCTTGACTGTAAAGCCCAAATAGTGTTTTATTAGGGTTTGCTTCAAAATGTAAATATATAATCTTGATAAGCTGAGAGATCACAATCCTAAGCCATTCAAAATTGTTAGGCAACCTATTTTATTACCTTTCAAAAGCATTCTAGAAAGTTTTAGGAGAGAAAACGTCTGCGTTACAGCAAACAATTAAAGCCCGCATCAAATGAGGACAGACAATATCACAATAAATCTCTCAAAACATCACGTACGTGTTTTAAGCATTCAGCCCTGGTGAGCATTACAGGTTTAAGTACCCTAGATACTGAATTTTTCTACATAAAACAGGCACAGTGTAGAAGCTGTCAAACAACTATCCCTTTCACATTTCAGTCCATGGACGTATTTAGTAATTATTTAAAGAGTGACAATCACATAGATGGTTTCAAACCAGGAAATCAAACAAAACTATGCACTAACTTTATGATCTATCAATTGTTCCAAGATCAAAATACGAACCTGTTTGTCCAAGTAAAAATAATCCATATAAAAGACAACATTTCAAACACTAAAGTACTTAAAATCTCTATTAAATTACATCCAGGTAAGATTTGCAACTCAGTAACCGCATTATCTTTAACCTACAACAACCAACAAAAGAAGTTTTAAACCATTTGCAAGATTCGTACATCAGAAAGGCTCAACTTAACATTAACCAGTAAAACCCATCTCCAGCAAGAACTTTAATGTCTGTCTGAAGAGGAAAATTTATGGCACTGTAATTTATTTCATTTAACATTTTCCGAAATGACTACTGATTATAGACACCAAGCCAAGATACATGAAGGGGAATGATTTTCAAATTATGGCTGTTCTGCATTTACTGAAAACCATTTCACAGCGTCTTAAGTGAAGCTCTTAAAGAATAAGACATAAAAATTAGTCTCCCTGCAATTTTGTCTGGACCTTTTAAAAGACGCTGAAGTGCATAAAAAGTCCTATCAGAGGAACTTAAATTACTTACAGAAAGAAAAGAGGACAGAACTTAAACATAGATGGCCACAAAGTCTGAAGAAAAGTCTGTTCTTCCTTAATACTTTGATAAAGCTTTGTCCATGTGAACTACCAACAGATATTAAAAGTCAACTTATGTCCTGTTTGGCTGTGGAGGGAATGTGAAATGCAGTATTTAAGTATTTTTTTCTGGGCCCAGCAATGTTTGAAACCCCATCCTTAGATCCTGTTTGAAACTGTTTTAAGATTGACAGAGAGTCAAGTATTGAAGTCCTGAGAGAGAGAGGCTGGAGAAGGGAAAAAGTTAAAATTGAGACCGCGTAGTTAGAAACCACGCAGCCGATCAAACAGGAATGCCTGTTTGGATGAGCCATTCCACAGCACACAGCTTTTGTGTTTTGCAAAAGGACAAGTTATCGCAAATAAGAAAGATCCCCCTGGGACACTGGGGACAGTTCCACTACTAGAACAACGCTGCAGGAACACCGGCGCTTACCTGATGTATGGTTCCATCAATTTCAACAGGAACGATGAAATCGGCGTTGCTAATTGGCTGGAAAGAATGACAAGGAAATAAATCAACATTAAAAATACAATCCTCAGAGGGAAAATTTCAGAGGTGCACAAGAGAAGAGTACTTCTCAGGAACAAATTGATAAGCATTATTAATTACACAAATCCACTCTGCGTGGACATCCTTCATGCACACAAGCTGGAAGCCTTACACAGCCGTATTCCCTGCATACCGCGTTCCCCCCTTACCTCATCTTTATAAGCTTCATGCAATGTAATATGCTTTACTGCTTGAATAACCCCCACTACCAGGATAAAAACCTATTTGGGTAACTCTTTCAGCAAGTCTATGTGGATGATGACAATGAAATTCAGCTATGCGCTTCACATGTTCTGATCTGTGTCATCAATTAATAACTCATTAAAAACAAAGACGGCAGTAAAAGTAATACCTAAAGGTTGTATTTGAATCAGGAGCTGCAACAAGACAAGTCATACTGTTAAATGATTCTCTAGATGTGATACGTCAACAGAACGTGCCATACCCATCAAATTAATCACGTAAAACTGCATTTTAATTCAAAAGGGAAGAGCACACACACTCTGTCCAACTCACAGAATCACTTGGGTTGGAGGAGACCTTCAAGATCATCGAGTCCAACCACAAACCTATGCCAAAACCACCCCTAACCCATGTCCCTCAGCACCACGTCTGCCCGGCTTTTAAATACCTCCAGGGACGGCGATTCCACCACCTCCCTGGGCAGCCTGTTCCAATGCCCGATAACCCTTTTGGTAAAGAAGTTTTTCCTAATATCCAACCTAAACCTCCCCTGGAACAGCTTGAGGCCATTTCCTCTTGTCCTATCACTTGCTACTTGGGAGAAGAGATTGACCCCACCTCGCTACAACCTCCTTTCAGGTAGTTGTAGAGAGTGATAAGTCCTTGAATGCATTTTCCTAGCCTGTTAAATACAACTTATTTCTTAAGACTTATTGTGAAAAACTGTTGGTCAGGTAAGATTATTTTGGAAAGCAGAAAAGCGTCCTTGTAGACAGCTGAAGACTATGTAGTCCAGTCCCGGCTAGGCAGCAGTGGTAGCTGGGGAGCACACTACTAACCATATTTACTAGTTCAAATGGGCAACAAATTTGGCAGAATCCTTTGCTACAGCTCACGCGTTACATCCAAGATTAAAAAAAAAAAAAAATCACGTAAACATGCCCAGCCGAAGCTTGAAACTCACCCGATGACCTGCAGTTTGGAAATGAGCTGCCAAATAGAGTTTCAACAGGACTGATGAACAGACCATATGCTTCACGGCTAACTGCCTAAAACCAAGGCTGAGAGCAGTTTGGCTGGTAACTGGTATGGCATTACCGAGGCTGGAAAACATCATCGCTCAGCACTATCAGACTTGCACGGACTTTCCCACCGGGTTTTCAACAGACTCATCTCAGGTACCACCAAAGAGGTGCCCCTGAAGAATCTGCAAGACTAGGAAGAGCCTTCAAATCCATTCGGGGGAACGACGGGGTGCCAAGAAAGTGGAGAAAGAGCTGAGGTAAAGAGACTGAGAAGAAGATTGCAAACTGGTACGCCTCTACGGGCGCTCTGCGAACAATGGTAGGAAAAAAGAATCCTGCAGTATTAACCTGACAGCATCGCTTTGACCCATTCCCCGGGAAAACATGAAAAATTCCACTGTCAAACGACCTTGGGGAAAGCAACGTGACCGTAAGAATTATATGGAGGGTAACGCCCCCTCTGAGCAGTGAAGTAATTAATAAGGGAGATGGCTCGATCCGACGTCTGCAAGTGCTGTGCCAAGGGGGCACGCGAGAAGCTACGCTGAATCCACCCGTCCTCACCAACCAGTATCGGCAACCGAACCTCCACAGCAGCCGTGCTGGCAAACTCCATCCTCTTGATGACCACTGTGCTAGAGTGATCTAAAGAATTCCTCAAATACCCACAGATGCAATCTAGATTATTTTCTTTTTTTAGCTAAAATGAAGCAATTTCCAAGATACAGCCCCCTTTCAGCTCCTGAAAGAGACAGAGGGGAGGCTCCCATCTGTCAACTGCATGAAGGCCTCAGACAGAGGATATAGTCATAGAATCACTTGGGTGGGAAGAGACCTTCAAGATCATCAAGTCCAACCATAAACCTATGATAAAAACATGCTCCGCAGCGTCTCCAACAGCCACCGAACAGGTACAGAAAAAGATTCTGAAGCTTCACCTTGAAAGAAACCCAAACGAACTGTCAATAAATCTCAGCCACTGAAGTTTTGAAGTGGGTGCCAGCTCCCTGCATATTTTGGGAGAGACTTGCACGGACTTGAAAAATTTATATACGCATGACTCCCTTAAGCAAGAGAAATATTCTGCAGCAGCAGCAGCAAATGAATAGGTCACTGCAAGTTGCAAAGGTTTGGAAGCCCACTGATAAAAATATCGCTATTACTAAACTTTCTTAACAGGAACTACACCAAGCAGATGTCAGGAGAAAACCACGTTCTGTTTAGACAAACTACTTTTTTGCTAACAAATAAAACTCACGCTTAGACTTTGTAACTTTGCTAACTAAACTACTCTTAACTACGTGTTTGCTTCTCCCCACTTGCCCTTTAGGCGCTACGTAGCTTTCTTGTTGGCACAAGTGAGAAGGAAGAGAGCATGGACTGGGGTTCTGTGCTTCATCACGATGGGAAGACAGGAGAAAAGCCTGCAATGGTTTGCCGGATAAAGGTTTCTGGGGTTGTACCCATGAAGCACGTACGTGCCTCCAGTGGGAACGGCAGAGAGAGCGTGGAAAACAACAATGCATTTCCATTGAAAAAAACCTTTACTTTGGTTAGAACTGTTTCTGTTTAACAGAACGCTTCAGCGTTCTGAATGTTCTAAAAAAAGAGTTTCACAGCCAGTTTTGAATACGACTGCATTCCAGACTTGCATGTGGTTTAATTGATTTTATACAAAACCATGTTTACATCTCTTTGATTTAATAATTTATGATTTTTGCTTCTATTATTGTTTTATGATGGGAATGATAACTGTAATGTCTATCTATTCCTTTTTTACTCTTGCCAAAGCACCCCAAACTTTATTCCTTTAATATGCACTTAACATGAAAGACTAGTACCTCCTTAGAGCTTCACAAATATGCAGGGGCATAAAAAGACAAGAATTACCCATCCTTCAGATGTTGCTGCTTTCATAAAAGAGCACTTTAAATACTCTGCCTCTCTGGTTCTGTTAAAAAAAAAGTTATCTGCATTTGAAATATGAAGCCTATTTCATAACAGAATTATGAATTCTAAAACATCATGTGTTTTACATAAAGCCTTTTGTACTAAAAATCACAAATTTATGTATGCTTTTACAGCTTGTAAGTGCGGACTTGCCTGGCAGAGCAATGTTTTAAAAGAAACAGCAAATTAACTTGATGATTCAGGCAGAGCAGTGTTCACACAGGTGTTAAAACCCCTGGTCTTCTGGGAATCCATCATATTTTTAATGACCACAACGGCCTTACTTCAGCTAAATGAGACAAAATTCTGTGAAACGAAATCTAAGTGGCACCACTGGACAGTGCCAGGCACTAAACAACTAAAGCCATTTTGTCCCACACTTGGGTTTTCTCTTGCATACTCCCATCACAGGGCTTCACACTAAATAATGCCAGCATGGCTGGAAGACTCCAATACTGCAGAAACTCCAACGTTCACCTCACACCATTTATTTCACAGAAAAAAGGACCCGTTTGCTTTTCCTAACACGAAGCATTATTCAGTGTTCAAGACGAAGCATAATAACCTTTTGATTTTTCTTAAGTATCTATTTAACATCATTTAAATACCCATTAAATGTCATTTCAATAAATGGGATGATTGAAACAAGCCCACTAAGACAGGACTCTGCAATAAAAGCAAACCTCAATCCTACAAGAAAGGATTTACACTATGTCAACCATTAAACATGCGTTTCTTGAACGTGGTTAAAAAAAACTTAATAACCACCTAAGTTGAATCTCATTGTATTTCAAAAACCAGAAAAATCACGGTAAAGTTATCCCCAGCATTCAGAAAACAAACTTTTATTTTTACGTTTCAGACAACGCTAAGCCTAACACTTCATTATTTTAATGTAAATTTAGACTTTTAAATTCAGCCTTCCCTTCCTATTTTTGACTTTTGTTTAATTAGAAAGGCATGGTCCCTCCCTTCCCAGTCCAGCCATGTTTCCAGTCCCCCTGAAAAATTCTCAAGTGCAAGTTCAGTCTGGGTATAGAAGACGAGGATCTGGCACTGAGGTTGAGAGGTTCCTGTCTGCCACCGCAAATTGTTATACTCCATTAGGCACAATAAAGACAGAGCAGAATCTTAGTTTCAGTTTGAGGCACGGGAATATTTGTTCTAGTATCTCCATATAAGGTCTTCTTTAAGTCAACAAAGACAGGCCCTTGCCAAATTCTAAACCACAACATGAATTATGGTTTGCATATTTAAATGCTGGCAACTAAATACTGCAGGATTAGAATGCTGAGTTTATGCTAGCAGTGAAAAATGGAGTGCAACCAAAACTAGAAGACTATGAAGTTGGTGGTAACTCTAGCTTGTGACCAGCAAGAAAATGTACTATTGATTCTTATAAATTCTCCAGTATCAAAGTATGAAACTAGCAGATGCTTTATCATGTCTGACATTTGCTAAATGGAAATACCACCAGTACTCTAAGCCAGAGTAGGTTATTTGTATTTCTGAATTCTCTTATTCTAACTTTAGCCCTACTTAACAATAGAAAAATACCACTACTTCCACCACATGCTGAATTCTGAAGGGTTATGAAAGTTGATGACTAACTCATCAGAAACAGATAAATGCTATTTGCTTTCCTGTTGTGAAAGCTAAATACTTAAAAATACTTACTGCGATTGGGACAGCAGCCTGACACGGAAAGCAGGCTTCTCCGGCAACGCAGCCCAGCAAACACTGGTGCCCAAAATCTACTGTTTTAAGGTATATCTACCCAGCATAAAGCTATGCTGAATGCCCATTCTCCTCGACTGACCATGGCATCATTTAAACATTAAGAACAAAACCGTATCTTCAGAGCAACGAGTTTTGCTCCTGCTAAGATACAGCTCCTTGTTGGAATAATTACCATTTACAGCCATAAAGCCAGTAACCGTTCCAGGCCTTGTCACGGTGGGTGAGACTTTCTCAGAATCAAAAAAAAAAAAAAAAAAAAAAAATCGGCAGCATCCGTGTTACTCCCCTTACAGCTAAATTAGGATGAATAATCATCAGAGTAACACTGAGACCTACCAGGCACCCTGGGAGAGCCTGCAGGACTAGTTAATGCGTTAAGAAGCTTCCCAGTTCCTCCAACATTCACTGACAGATTCGAGTCGTGAGAGCTCGCTTTTGAATTTACTTACCTTAAATGAACTGTGCACTAAAGTTTCATCTAAATCAATGACCACACACTTCTTCCCATAGTCTGATGCTGTCAGTTCTGGCAGGAGGTATTTAGCTGGTGGCTAAAAACAAGGAGAGGAAGACAACAACAAAAAAAGTTAAACCTCTGTTGAAGGGGCACTCTTCTGCCAACATTACTATTCTAGTTATTACTAAGAACTGAAATACACGACTCGAAATTGAATGTTTTTCTGGGCTCATTACAAGTACATGTATGGAAATTAATGGCTCATGCAATACCCATACAGGCTTTTTTTTTTTTTTTTTAACTAAAAAAGAAAGAAAAAAGAGACCTGTTTAGAATGATCTCCAAAGCGTTGGAAATGAAAATGGTAAACCATCACCACTAGCTAAAAAATAACAGAATAAAATAGGACATTTGATCCAATGATATCTTTTTCCAGAGACCCTCTCCCTAATCCCTCACGTTTGGATGCTGTGGTTATCCCTCGCACAGTCAATGCCATTTCCAGCCACATCGTGCTGAGGGACATTGACACAAATCGCTATTTCTGTTTGCTAGGAAAGATGCTAAAGCGCAGAAACCAAGTCGGGAGACAGCGTCACTAATTTGACCTGCCAGCACGTCTCCACTCTTATTTTTTTACTACTTTTGAGGGTGCTGACCATAAGCTTTTGCGTGAATTATGTTCCCAATCAAGGCAGTAGAACTGCAGTAAAGAAAGCTCTCCTAAACCAGGCTCTCTTACAGTACGCTGCCCTTACTAAAATGGTATCAGTAACACAAATTGACAATTTTTTCTGCAAGCCACACAGCCAGTCACATAGTCGTCTGCTCGCTCACTCCCCACTTCAACATCCCAACCTGCAACACCATTATTTCGCTTCAGCACTGGTATGTCCTCGCGTACCAGAAATGGGAGAGAATGGTGCCATTTGGAGCTGAAACACTGCTGCCACTCGCTTAAAGAGGGGTTTTTGGAAGAAGGGACAAGCTTTATAGAAAAGTATCAGCAGGGAGAAGCTCAAGACTGAGAGGAAATTAAATTAATTAAGAATTGGGTACAGAACTTCATTCTTTTGCTATCTTTTTATCTCTTCAGGCAGCGCTGCTCTGGTATGGATGCACCTCATGGATTTTGTTCTTTCCAACAGCCTTTTGCCACGGTGCTGGCAGAGACCTGAGGCCACCCCTCTGCAAGCGCCGGGTGACACCCAGGGGAGTGGGACACCCCCCCGAACACCCTACAGCAGCAGGAACAGATGTCTTCGTTACCTGCTGATTGATTTCAGATGGTGTCTTTAGTTGACAGATATCAGCCAATGATGCTTGGTAAGTTCTTGTTTAAATGAAGTAACTAACTGGACTTCAGTAAAAGCATCTTTAGCTGAAGTTTAAATTATTGGGTGATTTTAGGAGTGCTCACTGAAATTGATTCAGTTCCTTACAATTAACATCAACAACAGTTTCCTCAGCTACCAAAATGGAAGCTGCCTTGCTTACAGGCGATTTATCTCAATACGTTTTCTCTCAGAACGCATCTAAATGACCTTCAAGAAAAAATAAGCGCTGCTTAATGCCTGTTATATGTGTCCATCACAGTAACCTAACCGGACTGAAATTTATAGGACACCCTTTTTAGGTTAGAGATCTATGTATATGTTACTTCCACAACTGCTTGAGCTCTACCTCTACCTGCCTGCAATTAGGACCAGATCTAAGGTATATAGGTTTTCCCCTCCTATTTCAGAATCTAAAAGGTATTTAGGCACCCTGCCCCAATTTTGGATAGTAAGAAGGATCCAGACTTGCAACCTAAATAGACTAAAAGCTTATTGAAAGAAAAATCAAACCCATTTGGAGACAATAATCTTCAGAACCCATGTTTGGATACTGGTATCCTGCCTTTGAAGAAGAGAAAAAGGTAGGAACATCCCAAAAACTTTAAGCATACTTTTTTCCTGAAGAACTGTTCAGTTCATTTTTGTACTCTTAAGACTGTTAGTATTTAGTCCAAATTTTTGACTAAGTAAATCTACACAAGTTGTTCAAAGCCAGCAATTTCTTCTGCTATATGAATCGGTTTTCAAACTGAAAGTGTCTATATATATGGAAAATAAATGGAATTAGAGCTTCCTTCGTATAAAAATATGCATATGAAAAATACGAGCACTGTTTATAACGCAGGTATCTTTGTTTTTTATCTGGAAACTAGTACGCCTGTGTTCAGGAAAAGGACGGACACACACCAAAGACTACAAAATGTGAGAACCTTCAACTCAGTGAACCCCAATTCCTTGCCTGCGCGGTGAGAGACAGCCCGTTCCCATCCTCCTCACCCACCTGCCGCTCTGCTCTCGCAAGAGCTGGGGCTGGGAGAGGAACAAGCTTACCTGCGGTATCTACACAGACATGCCGGCTACCGCCGGGGTTTCTCCCCCTTTTCAGTCTCGCCTGAGGAGATAACGTGCAATTTCTGACCTAACTTTATCTAATGAGACTACACCTCAAGGTTTTTCCTGGGGAAAGTCTCCTACCAGGGCCTGCCAACCGTCCAACAAGTTTTGGCTTCTTGAATTCAGTCTCACCCTCTTTTCAAAGGCATCCTGTCAACAGTCTGCACCGTTTGAAGATTAGAAAAAATAAATTTTCCATCTCCGAACCCGTAGCTCTGTTACTCTCAACTTTGAAAACACATTTGCCACCTCATAATCTACGAGGGACAAGGAAACTATTCTGAAGCCGAAGGCACTACAAGTGATGAGACGGCTAAACATCTGGTGTTTGGAGCAAGGATGACATTTTTGAGGCTTTCGGAACTTAAAGGATTTGTACATCGCGTATCAGCCCACTTGTTTTGCCGTTCAAGCTTTCTAGTCTAAAGTAATTTCCACATGCCAAGAGCAGGAAAGCTTTTAGGCAGAAATGGGAATTACTCAGTATTGTATTTTAATTTCCTCACTAATGCAGATGTACCCAAGAAAAGTCGTAATTATCAGATTACTGTCACAGCGAATAGCAACTAGTTATGGATCTTTGATAATTTCTTTTTTTAAACACAGTTGCTTTAAAGTTATCTAAGACGATTAACAGTATTTAATTGTGGCTAACAGCAACTCGTATTTACTCCGTAACCGGTCTCTGAGAGGCTGCAGGCTTCCGCAGAACTCGGCAGAAAAATAACGTGTGCTATCTCAGTACTGGAAGTCCTAGCTTGGTTCTTCAATTCTGACACAAAATAAATTGTATACAAGTTAAAGCTTTTAAACTAGTCACTGGTTGGGATTTATGCATTCCAGCCAGGTCTCATGGCTGATCAGCTCCACAGACCTTGTAGTGAAACGACTGCTGCACTGCTTCAGTCCTGCAGAAATAGTATATTCCCTAAGGAAAAAAAAAAACAAAAACGGGGTGGTGGTGGCAAGGAAACAGGACTTTTGGTTGAAGCATAAACAGCCGGTCAACACAAATCTTTCAGAGATTTACTGTACAAAGCAATCATAACCTTTCTTCCCTGTAGGCCCCTATTTCCCACGGAGACAAGTATCAGAATTAATAAGCCTTTTCTTTGCACGCTGGAAGTGTTGTCTAGCGTCAAGCGCGGCACATTAATTCACTGTTCACAGTCCCTTCAATTCACACGTTCGGTCACGCTCTGCACAGCCAACAGCTTCTCCCAGCAGTTACGCATGGAAATACTCGAATAGAAGATAAATTATTCCCACTTAAAACACAGCTGCCAGAAGATGCTAGCTCCTGTTACGAAACAGGCAGTTCACAGAATTGTCTTCTCGGGGGGGGGAAGACTAAAAGAAATTGCCTAAATGTAGGTGAGAACAGGTGAAAAAGCAGTATGTCAGTGCTACGATGCAAGCGCGGCAGGGATTCCGAAGGACTGCTTTTGGGACCACGCCTGAACGCTGGGATTTTAAAACCGAGCCAACAAAATGGGTGCTCCAACTCATTTAAGCAGGAACGTGAGTATGGCTTTGTATTCCCATCTACCTTTTCATTCAAAAGAATGAAAATAAGCGCTGGAGTCGCTACGGTGTACTTTGATTTCTCTACCATACTGCTTTCCAAACAAAGCGGAGAAAAATCCAGGAAAGCACAGGCGTTCTGAGCTACGCTTACTGGATTTTTACGTCAGGTCTATCACAAAACTCCTCAAACTACCATTCCGCTCAACTCTCAGCTGGTTTTTCTGGTTTTGTGTTTTCTAGTTCTGGTTTTTTTTCTAGTTTTGTGTGTGTTTATTTCAGCCCTAAAAATAAATCATTTTGCAGTATTAAGCAAAAATCAATTACACTGCTGTTTAATCTACGCCTTATCTGGAAACAGCTTCAGAGTAAGAGATACAAACAGGGTAAAGTTCATCTTTAAAAAAACCAAAATCACACTGTTTCCATTTTCTGCAGAACCTAACTTGAAGCTGGAATGTTTTTTTGCTTAGCAGTTATCTCTATCAAAAAACAAGTGAAAATTCCTATTGATTCAAGTTTTTAAACTAAGTGCAGTTAATACAGGAAAATTCGGATTCAGCAGAAGATATACTCCACTAAAACTGCACGTATGTGCATGAAGCAATGGAAGTTCTCAACCAGGTGACCTCAGCAGACTGCCACATTTTATACACGCTCCAGAAAACCTCGTATTTCGACTGGAGGCTTCAACTTGCAAGTTTAATGAGCAGGGAATGGGCAGCGCTCTTTTTGGAATTCACTAGGGAATTCAACTAAACACTTGAAGTGATTACATTTGCAGTGAGCCCCATAAAAAGTCAATGTCCAACTTGAGTGTGACAGAGCTCGCTCTGTGTCTGTTTAGAAGTTTTTTCTCCTGGTATGTGCAATATATGGAGTTCAAGCAGCCTGTTCCTCAGCCACGACTTCATGAAGCCGAACATCAAGAATTTCTGCCTAAATGGGTCTTCAACTCATGGTTAAGTGCTGTCGTGGGTGAACCTCTGGGCTTTGACCCTTCTAAGACTGGGAAAAAGCACTGCTTTAATTTTAGGCATTTTTTTTCCCAAAAAAAATAACGTTGGCTTTGCACCTTCATTCCTATCACCTTCTCCATACGCAGCTCACTTCTTTCTTGATTTAGAAGATTCTGTCCTAACACTCGCTGGCTTCTGTGTGACAGCGAGCAGCACGCTCACACCGGGACAGTAAATGTCACACAACTGCCAGTGGGTGACGGCTGGTTGCCACCACTCGCACGTCCTGCTGGAAGGAGGCATCAGATGGCACCAGCGAAGAGGAACGGGTGAGCCTAAAGCCACCTGCCCACCCAGAACTTCACGTCATGACTGCAAAGTTAATTCTACTGCTCATCTGAAGTGCTGGGAATACAGCTCAGCAAAATTACAGCTGAGCTACAATTTAAAAAAAAAAAAAAATTCCTGGAAAAAAACCCGCAAACCCAAAAAAACCCCTTCTTGAATCCTTCATCCTACCTCTACCCAAATCTACCAGAGCGCTGCTTTAACAGCAGAAAGATGGTGGTGTAGCCAAGGATGTCGTTCCACGTTTGTACCTGGCAAAGCTGCAGCCATTTGCTGTTTGAAAGTTTTGTTCTGTTTGAATTCTTATTTCATTAATCCCTACTACGTTCACTCTGAGGCGAAATTTTATTCCAGGTCAGAGCACAGCCAGAACTTGTTTTACGTTCAAATAACTAGAGCAACTACAGCCACCAAACAGGATCTGGCAGGTACGTAAAACAGAAAGTAATTTAGAAATCAGTATTTTCATACATCCGAAGTTTTCTATACCCGGACTTGCACATATACAAATTGCATGCCTGTACACGCATGTACTCATACACACATGCATGCAAAAATATGCATGAGCCGTGTTAGAGGTAATTTCCTATTAAAAACAATAGGTAAGCAATAAAGAGTATTTCTAACAGTTCTTAATCCAAGAAAAAGTGGTGAAGGAGGGAAGCGATCTGCACAGCTATAGCGATCTCCTGACAACCCTGCACCGCAGCACGGACAGGTTCTTACAGGAGGTCTTGTAATGTTGGGCCACGCGAGAAGGAAGAGAAAGAGTTAAAAAATGGTATCTTGGGGAATATCCAGGTCTTTAGGGGCTAGTAAATATCTCAAGAAAGAGGCTGCGTCAATAACTCCACACATCAGCACTGCTATTTCCTGGAAAACTCTGCAATAATAAAGTATTATAAACAGCAAAAGAGCTCAAAAACCCCAACGCGTTTCCAGCTTTAAAAAGTTTAAGCCTTCAACCACATAAAAAAAAAAAACGTAGAAAAAGAGCAGCTTTTTGACCAAAAAAGGTTAAACCTAATTAAATTAAAAGCTTCAGCTTGACTAACTGGGTTTTTTTTTTTCTTCCTTTTATTTAGTTTTGCAAAATAATTCAGATGCCAAATGGCATTCCAAGTTTAATCCAGGGAAGATAAGCAGAAATATTAAGGCCCATAAAACAGCAGCTGATACTGAGAGCATCCTCTCAAATGAGTGCAGTAATGCAGGCTATGGTCAGTGTACTCTTTGTTTTCCCATGTGGCTTGTTTCAAACAAATTATGCAGTTTCTAACTCTTCTTTTTTAACTGGAATATAGGGAAAAGTTAGAGGAAGAGGTTTTTTTAACTGTCCCCCACATCGTGATGATGAGTCACTTTTTTTCTCTATTAAAGTAACTTCAACTTTCAGACTATTTCACGCATTTTCAAATTGATAAAAATTCAGAATTTAATTTAACTGAGATGCCAGATGAAAACCATGTAAAACCCAAACCCTTCTTTCAGTCCTCGTACAACATGTGCAGTTCAATTCATCTGAGTATACAACATTGCAGACAGAACATAAAATCCTTTTGTTAACATGCAACACAAAACAGACCTGTTAGACTGCAACATAAGATGAATCAAAGCAAAAGTTATGAAAATTATTAAAAGAAAAAGGGATAAAAATACATACACTTGGTATAGGCATGACCTGCATCTGGTCACCCTGGGGAAAAAGAAAAAAAATCACTGTAAGGGTAATGGCTTTTAAAGGGTAGAACAAAGGTCTGAAAGCAGTAAACGCAGCACTCAAACATTTTAAACCAAAAGTTCAAAGTATTCAAGAAACCAGGGTAAAAAAAAAACAAAACCAGGATCTTGCATTTTAGTTGCTGAAATGATCTGTTAGTACATCGGCATTTATGGTTTTTAGGAGACCGGACTGGTAAAACCCATGCTATGATTAATAAGAGATGACAATAAGAACGAACCTGTATTTACTGTAACTTTTTCAGCTTTAAGATCTACTAATGGGTATATCTGTCTATTTGTCTTGCAGCAACAAGAGGCTCAGCCAGACCTTGGTAGCAGGAGCGAAGCCCACTCCTTGAAGTGCAATTCCCTGGAGACAACTGCCTCAGAGAAGACAGCGTTTTCACTGAGGCGGCAGCAAAATGTCTGAGGAGGACGGGATGAAGGACAAACCAACCGAAAGAATCCCACTTTCTTCACCCAGAAAGAAGGAACAGCATCAGTGCTCTTCCCACGGTCTCCCATCTGTATTGTACTTGGGAGAAGGCAGGACAGTCTTGGCCAACTTGACCTTTTCTTCTCATCCTGGGACCTGACATACAGAGACGAAGACAATTCCATTTACAGCTTCCAAACGGAGAAGGCTGGTCATAGTCTCGCCAACTCAAGATGTTTTGGGAAATAGGAACTTTATTTTTTGATCTTTTAATGTGTCAAAAACAAGTATTTGTTTTTTGGTGGGCATAGCACATCAAAAAAAAAAAAAAAGGAATACGACCTTTCTAGCACAGAAGTTGCTTAGGTAGACGATTTTATTCTTTAATTACTTGCACAACACAGGCTGTGACTGCCAGCAGATGGACTATCTATTCAAAGAGCTGTTTTCAACATTGGAATATCCAGTTGAAAGAGTCTTGTGCTTTCTTTGGAGTCTAACATAGTGCTGACACATCCCTGACAAACAAAAGTAATTAGGTATTATTTTTAAAGGCCTCTTTTTTTTTTTTTTTTATTTTATTGCTACAACAGCAGAAATTTTTACTGAAGTTTGACCAAAATCCAGAGAGGCTGATGGAGCAGCTAGAGAGCAGCAACCACCATGAACTATCAAGAAGTCTGCCTTTGTAAAAAGTACCTGACCTCTATAAAAACCAAGACACACAAAAATTGGTAAGCATCCAAATTTTCCTCAAGATAATGGCAAAAAATAAAAAAAAAAAGGGAAAAAAACGTAATTTAGCACGATAATATGCTGTTAGTGTAACATCACATGAAGTTCGTGGGCCATTTCAGAAAGGAGTGAATTTGAGTAGGTGCCAGTCGGATTTGCTGGCCTGAGATCAAGGTGTTATCAAGGATACGGTTACGTAGGCAGAGCACAGATTGTAAACCCGTGTTTGGTTTTTTGTTTTGAAAGGCATTTTTTGCATTCACTGCTAGAGAATAAAATACAACCCTAGCTTCTCTTCTGTCAGGAGATGAAAACAGTAGATGAGAGGTGGAGGCATATCCACAGTTACGGTGCAAGATTATCTTACTCTTGGACACAAATATAGCTGGGTATCACATCAGGTTTTCCCACAGGCTTCAAGAGACACTTGCTGCGGCGTAACTTGCTTTCTATTGTGGCAATCTCTTGAAGTGAGAGCTGCACCCCACAGTAATGCTGTTACACCTGATTTTCATGGGAGTCCAAAATCCAAGCCACTAAAAGATATGCCTTACTGTTTGCTTTATTTTTCTTGTGAAATTTCTTAAATAAAAAAAAAAAAGAGAACAACCAAATTTCCTAAGATGAACCTGAAAAGTACCTATGCAAAAATCAAAATGGTAATGAGGACAACTGGAAAAACAAGCAGAAAGATAAATTTAAGAGTCTGCTGGTAAAGCGTAAGTGTTCACAAACAGGCAAAATGCTTTTTAAAAACAAGCCTGCTATGGGAAACTTTTTAGAAGCGTCCTGCCTCATTTCCTGGTGCCTTGGAACAGGAAGGGAAGTAGGTCATAACGCTATCGTTTGAAATAAATGACAGATGACTGCATTTGTTGAAGTCTTTCCACGAGCTCCTGATGTTGGTGACAGGACAAAGCTGTTCCTAGAATGCCAAACTCTCCCCACTGCGTCACTAAGATAAACCCAGGAACCGATTTGTCCGGCCATTGAAATCAGGTTTTTTTCATGGCACAATATATACAGATGAAACGATAAACCCTACCTTTTCCCTTAGCTACGTAATTTTAGTTAGAGAGACACAAGATTTTCAGTACCGTGTCCGTTCATTAATTTTTTTGCCTAGGGTCGCCTATGGGATCAATGAGCACCAAGTGACAGACCGCTTTTTTGAGAGTAGTCTGTATTCAAAGATAAGGAGCTGTTTCATTTTAAAGAGTAACCCCTTAAAAGAAGCAGATGATCAAAAGAACAGAGTTTTCATACTTGTTTCTTTAACACAAAGCTTATACTAGACCGTGATAAGTTCTTTAAAAACAATAATACAGTAGCTATCTGACTCTTTCATTGACTTGGACTATTGAAGCTTTGTCTCTTAATATAGAAGACTTTTTGGGGGGGGGCAAAGAAGGTCAGAATGAGTAGGCAGAGGCAGAGGAACCAAACATAAGTATGCAGAGGGGGGTTTTGTGTTCTAGACAGACCTGCCATACCACATGTTGACGGTGACCAAAAGAACTAGGAACTGTCTTGCTCTGATTAGCAAAGGTTAAGCAGGAGAAAGAGTACTATTGTTTATATTAATTTTGCCTATCTTCCTCCACACCAGGGAGAGTAGTTTCCATGTCTGCTCGGAAAGCATGCCGTTATTAGACTCCCCATCAGAGCCCATGGGCTCCTCTAGGTCTCTTGCATGAAGGAGATGCTACTTTTGACCTCAAGAACATGCTTCCTACAAGCCCTTTTTTCACTCTGGTGAACACCATTCACGATGGACAGAGAAGATCCCTGCACTTTTAGGTGTGTTAGAAGTAGAGGTCCCTGAAGCAGCATCACCCTGGAGATGACAGCACCGTGGAGCAAAAAGCAACGAGAAGCAGCAGACCTAACTCTTGTAGTGGTTAGGACGGGTGAGGTGGAAATTCAAGGACTCGACCTTTCTGACTTCATTCCTGTTACAGGCAAAGCAGCGAGGGCAGCTGCTGCCCCAGAATAAACCTTCTTCTAATTCTGTCTTCTTCCCTGTTGACTGTGGATCAAGACCTTCTCCTCTAATCCAACAAGCATAAAAAAAGCCTTGCCTCATTCAAGCTTCGTCTTGTTAAACACAAGCCATCTGCCCAATTTGTACCTAACTGTGAAACACAACCAGAGATGAGTCTAATGGAAGTTGTAAGTGAACCAGCAAAGTGCCAACAGACTCGTCAGAGCTCCTTCACCCACCATGACTGAAGGCAAAAGGGAGACAGCGCCACTTTGCACCTGGCTTTTCTCACCTTTCTCTATCTAGAGCCCTCCTTGAAGCCTGCAGATGAAATCAGTACCTGCAAATGCTTCAAAACTCAGGTAACAAACTTAGCCCCCCCTCAAACCCCTTACGTCCAGAAGCATACCCAGAAAATTAAAAAAAAAAAAAAAAATCAAGTTGCTAACTGAAGAAGAGAAATTGAGATTTGAATTTATTCAGAAGGAAAAGACCCAAAACCACACTTCCAAACAACTGGCTGGAAGGTCTTGGTGAGCCGCCTGCTGCTGAGGAGGCAGGAAAAAATGAGGAAGGATTTCACGAGGCTGAACGTTGCGTGCTCCCAGTGACACGTCTGGCTCGGCATCCAAGCTGCAGACAGGCTGATATACCCACTGTAATTGATGTTACATCTTCGAATACTTCTTTGTGCTGCACTAACAAGCTGCTGTGTTTTAAGATAATCAAACATAGAACGGTTTCAGTAAATACAAGTTAATATTGAAAAATGTTGTATTGCAACTTTAGAGACAGAACTACATTCATTACCAGTATTAGAGTCACGCTTGGACAAGCAGCTGCTCTGTGAGTAGAAGGTTTAAAAGTGAACTCAATACTTTAAAGAAGTTTTTGGGCTTTTTTTCCTCTAATGGAGTGGAAGTTAGCGCTGAAAAACCCTGTTTATTCAAAACCACACTCAGTTTGGTGTTTCTTCCAATCCCATGAAGTGACACAACACTTGACTTGTCAAGCATAGTCAAGTCACATCATTTGGTAAAATGCTAAACGAAGCACTGGTTTCATTTGAAGAACTGATTTCATCTTCTCTAGTACAGCAAAATAGTAATAATAAAAAATTAAACCATGCAAGGCAATTACTCTGAACAAAATCTCAGAACTGTGTTTTCAACTATTTTATCAAATGCGCTTTCCCTGCTTTTCCTCCAACAGCTTAGCATTGAAAGAATCAAGACTCCTAATTAGAAGGAATTTAGCTTGTCACATCAACTTCAGGAATATGCCAGAAGCAACACAGAACAAACACCAAATTCCTGTGAAAGCAGCAGAGCTTTCTCCGTTCCTTTCCTTCTTAATCACCAGTTTTCAATGTAACAACTCTACTGAACAGTGAAAGACAGAAGGAAAGTACATCCAAGCCATTTTATACTAGTTTCTGATAGTAACTATTTAACATTATTGTGCAATTTTCTTTTCCAGTTTTTGAAGGAAAGGGTCACAACGTATCAACTGACTGGGCCATGGTCAGAGGTCATCTGCAATGTGATAAATAATTAATACAAAACACAGAAGAGACAACAGATGTGAGTGAGCCACCATTTGAACAGCAGCTCAACGCAATTTAAACTATTCTTAACCCGGCTTTAATTAAACAACAGGGGAGTTTAAGTTTTCTTTACTGAAATTGGTGACTTTATCAGTCTTGGACATTTAATTTCGCCAATTTAGAAACTGAGGCCCACTGTTGCATGTACTTTCCCTCAACTTACTTATCGCTTCTGAATCTAGACAAGATGCTCAGCGTAACTCGGTCAAATCCAGCCAGCCTGCGCAGTTCTGACACACAGCTCTCCTGCCAAAAAGCACTATCCTGACAGCGTAACAATGTTCAAATAAATCCAAGCCTTCAGTGCTGTTTCTCTTTAAAAGAATTTCCTACTTACGCTAGCCATGTTAGTGCTGAAAATAAAAGCAGCATATAAAAACACACACAAAGCTTACCCGTCTTCAATATTGCGTTTAAAATAGAAATGTTACAGACTTATTTGCACTCGCTTAAGAACTACCCAAAAGCTCAGCCATACTTGCTTTCTTCTAGAGACCTGTGCGCATCTGAGTACATTTCCTTCTGTTTGAAGAAAATGCACTTTAACAAGTCTTATTAACGTAGTACTTGAACGCTTCTTCTACTCAATTAAGCTGTAGCCTGGTAATGCTGTGAATTCTGGGATTTGTGTCTTGGGCTGGTGTACAACTTCAAAAGCCGCTCGCTAAGGTGGCACAGAGTGAGGATGGCAACTTGTGTGAACGCACATGCAATCACTTGCTTGAGGCAGAAGATGTATTTAGAAAGTAATTAAGTGTTTTACAGAATGCAACCTGAAAATGACTGACTCCAGACCACTGAAACTCATGTTTTCTATAGAAAAAAACCCAAACAAACTGCTCTTTCCTTTAGGTTTTTGTTTCTAATGAACTCCCATTTTCTCTCAGCTGTAATTTTGCTGGTAGCCTCACCTCTGCCTCCCCTCCATTCCCTAGCACAGCGAAGAGGGAAATTTTACTACTTTTTTTATTCCTTTTTGCTTCTCAGGTGAACGTGCGCGTACATGCTACACACCACTCAGCTTTCCCTTCAGCACATCCAGCCCAGATTTCCCTCATTTCAGTCAAAATGTACCTTGGTGTGCAAAATACATCTAAAAATACATGTACAATTCCTCCTCTTGGCAGAGGAATTTTCAGTGCGCTTTAGCCCTGCGAGAGCAGTTTCAGCACAAACTGTTGTAGCTCAGACTCTCCCTGCCCCCCCATGGGTTGTGTCAGTCACTTTATTTTACTTTCCTCTCTCCCACCAAACACTTCCTCTGCTCCTTCTCCTGAGCTTTTCAGGATTCAAACATAACCAGCAAAATTAAAAAAAAATAATGAAATGGAGTAGACAAGGTAGGTAAGAAATCAGCTACATCAAACATGAAAAATTAACGTGAAGAGCAGAAGGGTGAAGAGATGTCTCAATTTCTGCTATTACCCCCCCATCACGGATACACCTATACTTGCAATCCTTTAACATCTTGGAAAAATGGGATGGGAATGGTGTTTCAACTCCCAGTAAAGCATCAGTGGAGTTTTGAGAGGGCTGAAAAACAGCATGGTATGGAAAAAGAGGGTATTCCTGCGTTTGCTCTATTGAACTGGAATTCTCCAGTAACATAATGTGAATCCTCTCAGTGTTACCAGATTTAAAAAGAACATACAGAATTACCTGTGTTGTGATTTTATGTTGTGATTTTATTTTAAAGCAATGTAATTACTAGAACTCGATGAAAGTAACATGCTGCTCTTCCATACAATGCTTTGAAGTGCTAAAAGTTTCTATCAATTAATTTGACCTATTAGGTAAACAAAACTTAATAATGTGGAGAAACAGCCAAAAGCCGATACCTCTAGGCTCAGCGTGCATTAGAAGTGAACTACTTAGAAAAAAGGTCCAAAAAATTATGGTTCTCCCCATTTTTGAACTGTTTTTATGTCACTGAGAATGCTTTCAACTGACATTCAAAGCAGTTCCACTACGCTCCAGTGGACGCCTCTTAACCTTCCCATAGCTGGGGAAGAGAACCAAAGCTAGAGACAACTCAGAATCTGAAGTATTATGAGAAGAATCCACATTTTTTTCAGTGTCTTACTCAGGTTTTAAATGTTGTTTGCTTACAAAACATATAACACCAACAACCTTCAAGGAAAAGTTAATTTTAAACTGCAGCTGAATAGACAGTATTGGCAATTCACCATCAAAACAGTAATTTTTTCTGTAGCTCATACCATGTTCCCCATGAGGGAAAACTATTAAGAGAAGCCTTCAGAAGCACACAGTTAAACTTCGATTACAAAAGACCCAAATGAGAGCAAAATAAGATAAAAGCCTGACCTTCTGAAGTCCTCCATTCTCCTCCACCAAAGGAGGAAGAGCACTGGTGCTATTGGTAGATGGTGGTTCGACATTGTAGTCACGAAAGCAGCAGAATAAGGTGCTAAAGATACTTCGACTCCTCTGCTTCTTCAAGCTGATATTACATTGGGACACTAGGAAAAGGAAAACAAAAAAAAAGGCATAAAAATCAGTTCATATAGTACAGATGTAGTTTTCCAGACCACAACGACTGAATTTAAGATGCACAGTTATTGCCACAGTCCTTCTCAAGACTTAAGAAAACCTCTGTGAGGTTTTCTATCACACTGAGAGCCCCTTCCCTTTGTTCCAACCAATTTTTTCCTTGTCAAACACACACGGTGACCTTAGCCTACAACTCACCAACCCGGATCTCCGCACAATCAAAGGTCTCACCAGACTAAGAGACTACTATTGAGTTTTCCTGGAAATATCCGAAGTAGATACTGTAAATTACATCAAGGCACATGCTGCTAAAATACATCTTTGGACTGATCTAAACCAGAAGAGATGTAATAAACGCCTACTGATGCCTGGGCATATTTTCTAGCCAGGTCCACGACCATGCGTGGAACATTTAAACTCCTGCAAGGGTCAGAAAAAGCTCGGAGATGTTTCTGAGATTCCCTGTTTGACAGTGCTGCTGGAGGACACAAGACACAACGCAGGGGCAGCACTGGGACCTGCAACACCTGCTGCGGTATCAAGTCTGGAGAGAGTGTTATTAAATGAAAGGAAAGGTCAGGGCTTCTGTTTAACTTGCTTATTCGTCTAAAAGGATTAAAAAAAAACCCAAGAAAAACCGAAACAACCCCCAAATCCCCAGGTAAAATATAACATACAGCTCAATGAAAGCAAGTGTAGTGTTTTGAAAGGCTAAAAAATGGTAGGTAACAGCAGCAGTTTGAAGAAAAGAAATGCACATCCGACACCTAGTCATCTCCCTAAGATTCAAACTCCCCCAAATTAGATCTTGAACAGCCAGTAAAATAAAATAAAAAAAATATAATAAATAAAATAAATAAAATAAATGTTGGAAAGAAGTTGTAGAATATATTTTAAGTAATACTCGGTACCACCAGGAGACACGACCGTGCCACGTGCGCCTCGTAACTAACTGCTGCATCAGCCCCATCCCCGTGATCCCTGTGACACGCTTCCCCCGGACACCCCTCTCTGCCACCCGACCTGTGCCAGGACCCACCTCCCCTCTCCATTCCCAGAGGAATATCTTAGACTATAGAGATTAACCGCTTCCTTTTCAGAGTCAACAAATGATTTAATTTAAAACACACCGCAAATGAGCCCCAGCAAGTTGGTTTTTTGGGGGTTTTTTTCCCCCCTTTTTTTTTAAATTTTTTTTTTCATGGTTACGCAGCGGCGCATCTTAAAGTAGCAAACACTAAAAGGTGGGTTACACGGAGAAAAAAGAATGCTGTGGAAGTTGTAGCACCAAGCAGATTAATAGCGATCCATGAACCATGTATTTTATTTGCATTCTGCATCAGAAGGAACAAAACAGGCCCCCAACCCAAAGTTAGAGGGCGAGCAAAATTCCGAATAAGTCCCATTACACACGCCAATATGTAATTCCCCATCTTTCCTCCTCCGCTGGAGTATTAGGGAACAGCCACACACATCTACCTTCCTCCTGGTATTACAAACACGTCAAGGCAACTGGCAACAGAAATAATACAAATAATACAATTATTAATATAGGAAAAAAATTTCAGTGGAAGAAGAGTTATGTATGACATGGAACAAANTGAGAGCCCCTTCCCTTTGTTCCAACCAATTTTTTCCTTGTCAAACACACACGGTGACCTTAGCCTACAACTCACCAACCCGGATCTCCGCACAATCAAAGGTCTCACCAGACTAAGAGACTACTATTGAGTTTTCCTGGAAATATCCGAAGTAGATACTGTAAATTACATCAAGGCACATGCTGCTAAAATACATCTTTGGACTGATCTAAACCAGAAGAGATGTAATAAACGCCTACTGATGCCTGGGCATATTTTCTAGCCAGGTCCACGACCATGCGTGGAACATTTAAACTCCTGCAAGGGTCAGAAAAAGCTCGGAGATGTTTCTGAGATTCCCTGTTTGACAGTGCTGCTGGAGGACACAAGACACAACGCAGGGGCAGCACTGGGACCTGCAACACCTGCTGCGGTATCAAGTCTGGAGAGAGTGTTATTAAATGAAAGGAAAGGTCAGGGCTTCTGTTTAACTTGCTTATTCGTCTAAAAGGATTAAAAAAAAACCCAAGAAAAACCGAAACAACCCCCAAATCCCCAGGTAAAATATAACATACAGCTCAATGAAAGCAAGTGTAGTGTTTTGAAAGGCTAAAAAATGGTAGGTAACAGCAGCAGTTTGAAGAAAAGAAATGCACATCCGACACCTAGTCATCTCCCTAAGATTCAAACTCCCCCAAATTAGATCTTGAACAGCCAGTAAAATAAAATAAAAAAAATATAATAAATAAAATAAATAAAATAAATGTTGGAAAGAAGTTGTAGAATATATTTTAAGTAATACTCGGTACCACCAGGAGACACGACCGTGCCACGTGCGCCTCGTAACTAACTGCTGCATCAGCCCCATCCCCGTGATCCCTGTGACACGCTTCCCCCGGACACCCCTCTCTGCCACCCGACCTGTGCCAGGACCCACCTCCCCTCTCCATTCCCAGAGGAATATCTTAGACTATAGAGATTAACCGCTTCCTTTTCAGAGTCAACAAATGATTTAATTTAAAACACACCGCAAATGAGCCCCAGCAAGTTGGTTTTTTGGGGGTTTTTTTCCCCCCTTTTTTTTTAAATTTTTTTTTTCATGGTTACGCAGCGGCGCATCTTAAAGTAGCAAACACTAAAAGGTGGGTTACACGGAGAAAAAAGAATGCTGTGGAAGTTGTAGCACCAAGCAGATTAATAGCGATCCATGAACCATGTATTTTATTTGCATTCTGCATCAGAAGGAACAAAACAGGCCCCCAACCCAAAGTTAGAGGGCGAGCAAAATTCCGAATAAGTCCCATTACACACGCCAATATGTAATTCCCCATCTTTCCTCCTCCGCTGGAGTATTAGGGAACAGCCACACACATCTACCTTCCTCCTGGTATTACAAACACGTCAAGGCAACTGGCAACAGAAATAATACAAATAATACAATTATTAATATAGGAAAAAAATTTCAGTGGAAGAAGAGTTATGTATGACATGGAACAAAACTCCCCGGGAAGAGTTAAGGGATACCACTGCACTCTGAAGCAGGAAGGTGTGTGGGCACGTGCCTGTGCTTGGACACGGAAGCCTCATGGGGCAGATGCTGAGTGAACTTTCAAGCACTCTCTGAAAATATAACCAAAACCTTCTGAATTTGTAGGGTCAGCATAAGCTCGACATCAACACTTTCTCCTCTCAAAGGATTTCCAAGGTGTCCATCAAGTCCAACTAGTATTCCCCTCTCCATATAGTATATATGGAAATATATATTTATTCCATTTATTTATTTATTTCCGTATACTTATTCCATATATATATATGGAAATATATTTGCTAAAATATTTTTGCGACCTAAGGGAGTGAGCAATGCTCAGGTTCAGTTATTAATTGCTACTAAGAGGAAACTGTACCGGTATCAAAAACTAAATGGGTTTTATAAACCTTCACCATTTAAAAAGTGCTCAGATAACGGAACAAAGTCAGAACCGTGCAGTGATTTGCGCGCCGCTGCGTGTTTAAGGAAGTGTTTCATTACTTTAAAGACACTTGTAAACTGAAACCAACCCAATCGTTGCTTTTCAGTACTCCAGTTAAACAGAAAACATATGCAGAACTCCAGCCATTGGTGGTATACGTTACAGCAAAAGGCTCATTCTCAAAATGCCACACTCTGTGTGCAACAAATTTGCAGAAACATGCGTTTAGAAATCCCCAAAGGACGCCTATGCGACAAGGAAGGACTTTTTCAAAACAGCACTCAAGAGAATCTGTATGGCAGGCACAAGCAAGTTTGCTGCAATATCATCCACGCAAAGGCAAACTCCTTTCTGACCTTACACAGTGAAACATGTGGAAATTCGAATGGGAAGCACGATGCTGGGTGTCCTGTTCCCTACAGCTAGTGCCACAGAAACCTTCCTAATAATTTGTATTTTGTTTTCAGCCTCTACTTAAATATGGCAGCAAATAATCAAATTTGAACGCTTAAAAAAGAAAAATAAAATGCTCGCACACAGCATTTATCATAAGCTTTCGTTTTTTTCCTGGACTTCATAAGGTACAAGAATGTTAACACTAAACTTCATTCTGCAAACCATTTTTATGCATAAAAACAGTCCTCCCAAAGCCAAGACTGCATTTTGTAATAAAGTGCGGTTTATATTCTAGGCTGGGACTGGGGCAGGTCTTTGACACAGGATCCATTTCTCTAGTTAATAAAAAGCAAGTGTTAAGCAAGAAAAACCTAAATGCCAAACGTTTGCATCAGAAATATTGCAGAGCACTTCTGAGCTTCGTCTTCGGGAGGCTGAGGAACCCAAACAGCAAAAGTTTCCCTAAACCACATCCCGTTCGTCTCCAAACCTCTTAACACCAGAGATGAGACCACGCATGGATGGTCCTGACACGCAGAGAGCCACATTAACAGGATGAAATCCCAAATTTTCAAGAAAAATTCTGCCCAGTAACATCTTGAGACATTGAGGTGCTGGAGCGTGTCCAGAGAAGGGCAACGAAGCTGGTGAGGGGTCTGGAGAACAAGTCTTATGAGGAGCGGCTGAGGGAGTTGGGATTGTTTAGCCTGGAGAAGGTTGAGGGGAGACCTTATCACACTCTACAACTCCCTGAGAGGAGGTTATAGCCAGGTGGGGTCAATCTCTTCTCCCAAGGAACAAGCGACAGGACAAGAGGAAATGGCCTCAAGTTGTGCCAGGGGAGGTTTAAGTTGCATATTAGCAAAAACTTCTTTACCAAAAGGGTTCTCAAGCGTTGGAACAGGCTGCCCAGGGAGGTGGTAGAATCGCCGTCCCTGGAGGTGTTTAAAAGCCGGGCAGACGTGGTGCTGAGGGACATGGGTTAGGGGTGGTTTTGGCATAGGTTTGTGGTTGGACTTGATGATCTTGAAGGTCTCTTCCAACCCAAGTGATTCTATGATTCTATGATCTCCAGCATTTAACAGAAGGGAGTGAGAGCGGGGATGCCGCAGGGGGTCCAGCTTTATAAAGGCGTGTATGGCCAGGAGATGCTGGAATTTATTGTCTCCAGACATCCCTCCTCTCTGGATCTCGCTGTTCGGAGCGAGCCTCTCTGTCGGGTAGGAATTACGGCAGTGTTTGTAACTTCATAAATCCCTGACAGCCTGAGCTGTGCTGCAGAACAACAGGAACAGCACAGCCACCAAGGAACTAACAGCTCCACCTCTTCCACAAACAGGTCTGAAACAGGCAGTAAAGAGTTAACGCTCTAAACGAACATTCAAAAAACATCTCAGACAAAAGCTACCTATTTGTCCAAATCCTTTAAGAATTCTTGTTTTCCTTGATCAAATCACACATTTCCAGTGGCCACTCACGTTTGATTAGTGAAATACTTGTTACAGGAATACTTGTTATAGGAAAAAAATATTCCAACATTCCTACATTATACATATATTAAAAAAAAAAGTTCAAAAAAAATGTTGTTTTAAGCTTGGCAATTTGGCCACACGTAATAGAGTTGTGGTTCAAATAGGCCTTGCCTCTAATTTAGATATTATTTCAAAGATATTTAGTTTTTTTAATAACACGTTATAGAGGCTGTGCTGTGACTTAATAAATTGTAATTTCGGCTGCAAATTCCTTACAGAAGACAAGTTCTCAAGCGGCTTTACGCGCCACGCAGCATTAACACACACAGGTATCGCCTCTGCGGAACAGGTTTGCAGCCCATCTCGTCTGGAGCAAGGACAACTGCGTTGTGCACCATGGAATGGAGTTTCTCCTTCCGGAGCTCCGCTGGACCGGACGCAATGGGTGGATGGGCCAGACACGCAGAGAGCCATATTAACAGGATGAGGTCCCGAATTTTCAAGAAAAATTCTGCCCGGTAACATCCGGGAGATTTGCTCTTCTCGAAGCACTGACAGTACACACAGGGAACAACTGCAGCTCTGAAGATGTAAAGAACCATGAATAAATTTAGGTATTCTAAACAGAACCCAGCATTCCTTAAGAGGCTGCAGTTAAGTGCAGGCAGTAACGATACTGGAGTGGCAAGCTGAGTTATCCAAACTCCATGTCTGAGCAGTGTCCAGTATATGGAATTTAGAGGACTTTTTCTTCCCCTCCCTTTTGGGAGTTACAACCTTGGTTTCTGGAACTGATTTCCTATGGCATCCACATACTCCTTCCCCCTATCACCACGTGAATGCTGGAGACAACTTTCAGTGACCTTTTGCAATCTGCATACCAAAAAAAGCCCCAGCAAAATAACGTCACAGTATGAAAGCATGTTATCCGTGACAGCAGAGAAGACCATCACCAGCCAAGATCTGTGGAAAAGTTGAAGAAAGGAACCATGCAAGACCGGAGCTTTCCCTTACCACCACCCCAGGCACATTCTAACTGCAGTTTAAGCACTTCCTTACCTGAAGTCATCAACTGTGTATGTAACACTCCCCAACTAATTCCTCTTCCGTGACTTTGTCCCACCACGTTTTGAACCTACCCCAGTTTTTCGTGCCACAAGTATCCTGGGGAAAGAAGGTCTGCAGCTCGACCAGCAACTTAGCTGTTTTGTTTAACTCTGAGCATCTTTGTTTCTTACCTTTGGACCTTCTCTAATTCACATTTTTGAGCAGGAGGAGGGGGACTAGAACCACACGCGATATCCAGGATGAAAGGAGAGACCGCCATGAATTTATACACCTACACATTACTTTGTTCTCTTATTTTTTTAATTATTCCTAACATCTCGTGCTTTACAAGGAGTGAGCATCAGGCTAATGTGATTTTTCAGAAGATCTTATTATAACATCAAGATCTCTCTGTTAGTAAATATTTCAGGCATCACTGCAAATACAAGCCAGGAATTCTTATCTCTTCTCATGCAGAAAAATTCATGTGTATCTACACTTAATTTCATCTGCTGTTTTTGAGGCCAGCCATTCAAAATTATATTGCCTTTCACAACCCTTCATGGTTATTTTAAATCTATATACAGATGCACATGTACACACACACATTCATATACGTGCACAAACAAATACACAGCCCTTTCCCTTACAATTTTTATCGCCTTATTTCCTTTTCCAGATAGCTTAGGACTCCACTGAAGAGAAGAGGGCACAGATCCCCGCGTAACTTCTTCCCCAGGGATCTCATGGAGGTCTGCAAGAGCCTCCAGCGAAGCACTTTGTCAAATTATCCGAATTTCTAAAAGATTATTTGCAGACAGGGCCAGAAACAGGAACACAGCTCTCCCTGCCAGAAGGGAAGTCCCTCTGGTCCAGATTTCCCCCAACCTGGAAGTGCAAAGTCTTACCTATAATTTCCAGATGCTCTCCTGCACTATTTCTAATGACAAGCCGCACGGCTCGTAACCTGTGTGCCACCCGCTGCCTGTGGGCAAGTTAATTCTGGAATTGCCTGCAAGTTTCTGGAAGTCAAAGGTGGTCCACAGCCCTGTGCTTATCAAGGTCTTCTGGCAAGTCCTAATGAACCCACGGCATTACTAAGCCTGGGGAGGGGTTCAAGGAAAGATAAAGGCGAGTTTTAAAATAAATCACTGCAATCACCTAAGCTCAAATAGAAGATATGATACCGGGTGGTTATACAAAGAGAACAGGAAGGACAAAAACACCAAAACCAAACGCCAAACATTACAGACAAATGTTATAATACCAGAAGTTAATCCAAGAGCGTGCCGGTAGGAGGAATCTACAGCACCTTCTCAAACCATCCTTTGGAGGCAGAAGGGTTGCGCTGCTGTTCTCCCACCACGGTATTTCCAACAGCAGCGCAAGTTACACAGTCAACAAAAAGCTTTTCCCCCATGCTCTGTATTCTGCAAAACCTTAATTCAGGGTTTCTCCCATGAAATTTTGCTGCAGTTGTGTGAAATCACAAAAGCACAACACAGATTGTTGCGCAGCCGTCGCACAAGAAACCCCTCACTGGACAGACTGGAGGGCTCCTAATCCAGCCCATCCCTCTGCAGAGAACGAGTGAACTAATTACCACTGAATTTTTCCTAATTAAATGAATGCAATAGCCAGTCCTCTCAAATAATATAAACTGGGTAATGAAGAGAGTTTCCGTGCACTTACAGATGAACTTGCTAAATGCAATAAAACGAACATCTGTGTATCGTGAGCTCTCCGCTAACGAGTTTGTTTGTAATACAAAATGGAAAGATGCAAGTCAGAACATAAAGTGATATCAAACAAAGCCTTTCTTCAAAAGGAAGCAGTTTCAAAATTTATACACGATTACAGACGCAGAATTTCAAGATATTCTGAAGAGGCTGTATCTAATCTTATTAGAAAAATAAAGTTATATATCTTACACGCCTCAAGCTAGAAACAGTTGTAGAAAACTGGCAACTCTGCTTAAATGCTTCCTATTTTTGTGACGTATTGACCAGCATAGGAATTATTTTACAATACTCAGTGCCAAATTTTCACGCGATGCCCACATAACTTGAGTTTTAAATGCCATTTCCTGTTGATCACTGAAAGGTTTAATCTTCCACGTAAGCTTTGCAGAAAATTCAGCAGTAAAAACACTGTCACATACGTGGAACAACCACCCACAACTGGTTTAACCTTCAAACATGTATAACCCAAGCAAATTGCTCTGTTTATATTCGGCTTGATATACCCCAGAATCACCTTCATCTCAACTGAAGCCAGCAACTTCTCTCCCCTCCAAAACATAATTAAACAACCTTAAAGTTTTAGTTTTTCCATTGAAATTATTAAATTATCTGAAGGGGAGGATCCCAGGCTAATTTAGTGAAAGAAAAATCTTTCCAAAACATTTAACTCTCCCCCCGGCAAACCCTTTCCCATACAATGCATTCGTAGGCTGCTTTGGATGGAGCTGATCGCGTGGCCAGGGGCCAAGAAATAAAAGCTTAAACACGTAGGACAGTTGGGGACAGGGGAGAAAAATAACCAAATAACTTATTTTTTCTTTTGAGATCATCTTTATCTCACTTCAATCTAAAGTAGGTCACTGCCCTGGGATCCGAAAAAAATATCAGTATGATTTATGAACTTTCAGGAATTTTAGGAAAAAATGAACGTTACTCTTACTGACCCATTCCATGATGTTCTGGAAAACAAGCTCACAAGTTGCACCTGTACGCTAAGCTCAAATGGTTACGCAAGAACATCTTATCTCATTCAAAGAGAAGTTATCTAGTGGATATCAGAACACTACAGTTTGCTTTCCATACCTGTGAAAGTCCTATAAACATACACTTTCCCAGAGTACCTAGGACAAAAGGAGAAAAAGCACCGGGACGAACGTTAATTCAAGACAGCAAAAGCTGTATGAAAAAAATAAAGACCTCTACCTCATCAAACAAAGCTTTGGAAACATTCTTCTTGTGGCAGCTTAAAGCAAAAAATTTCTTTTCCCCTACATTTTTTATTAATTATATATTCACCCTCAAATGGTGAATAAAATGCCTGCCGTTGCTGGATGAGCATTTTTTAAGTATCAAAAGCAGTGAAATTCTTAAGTCTCTTTTTTAATACCTAACTGAGAACTCAGCACTGCTGTCTCTGCACAAGGCTGTGATGCACCATGAGACAGAGCCAGTAAATGATAAAACCAGCAACTGCACACAGAAGCCTCTTAACTGACAAGGAGGGATAAGAAACCATGAAAAGGCTCAAAACAGCACATAAACCTGACAGATCCCAAGGCAAATTCCAAACCCATAAAGCAGTTGGTACACGTCAGTCGGCACGTGGAGGTTTGGCCGGACAGACACGCACGATGGTATAATCTTCATATTATCTACATCAGCTTCTCATATAACCCATGGTTTAAACACCCATGCTGTCTTGCAGTGTTGCAGCACTCCAAAAGTTAGGAGAGTAGAGAGGACGTGTATCTGTCAGAGCCGAACTCCTTGCTTTTACTCAGCTCGAAGACTGATGGCAGATCCGCTGCTTCAGGGGCATCCACATTTCACAATGAAGCTGAAAAGTTAAGAACTTTTGTTGTAACAGCCTAATTAACCTGCTGAACTACGTCCTGAGTGAAATACCTTCAAGTTCAAATTAAGCAGGGCAGATTTTGGCCTGCTCCTTTCCCGCTCTAGTGCTTGACAAGCTAAGGAGGGCTACTACACTGGCACCACTTCCCATTTTGAGGAGCAGCACGCGTAGATCCGTATTTCCAAAGGACTGAAAAGTAGGTCTCCTTGGAAGGAGAGGAGTTCCTTCTCCAGGAAGGAAATAACCAACACTTAGCACTTTCTTTTCTGTGCCTGTATTGCTTGCCACTGGAACAGCCAAGGGCAGAAGATGGATAAGAATATGGAAGAGAAGTTAGGAGATGTCCACCTCCAGTGACACTCCAGTAACTCTCCCAACAAGACAAGCCAGGGAGCTGCCGTAGCTTTACCGTCTACTTAGACAAATGGAGAGTGTTTAAACAGGAGATGAACGTGCCCAGTCCATTCTTCCCTGGGTTCTCCAGGGAAGCCGTGCTCAGTACCTCGTCCTGTGCTGGCATCCATCCACCTGCTCAGCACGTGGCATCCTGCAAGAGACCATCAAGGACCGAGGGCTTGGAATGCGGTGACCTGGTCTTCAAACACCGACCTGTGCACACTCGCTTCCTTCTCACCGAGGGCGAAACAGCTGCTCAACACACTAAAACACATGCTACAAGGCTATCTAACATTTTTAATGCGTATATACATCTATGTATATGCACATACACACAGCTGGTAGTCAGACCTTTTCCTAGTATTTGCTTTTTTTGAGTAGAGCCCCAGCACTTTATACCTTCCAGAGGCACCTAGGGATATATAAACTCTCAAAACATACATCTGCTTAAAGAAAATAAATAAAATGGGTAAATAAAAAACTAGCCACACCCTACAGTCACTCTTCCATCAGCAGTCTCGTAGTCTGTAAGGCCAGCAGTGTTGCCACACGCACAAAGGACCAGAACCACTTTAAAAAAAGGATAAAAAAAAAATAATAAAAGAACTAGAACCCCTAATCTCACTTTCACACCACGCACAAGACAAGCTCCAGCACTATGGTTTAGTGTTTGTTGACTGAAGTGATCAAACCCCATGGTTTCCCCCCCCCCCCCCTTTTGCTAAAACACAGTATTTCACTTCTGAAGTAAAATTCACGCAGGGTAAAAGCAATGCTTCAGTTTAAGGGCAAAATAAAATACACCAAATAATACAAAAGTAGCTCCAGTGCCAGAGGATTACTACTGTTTTTAACTGGAAGGAAAATGAAGCTAAACGAATCACGCAGGCAGCGTTATGGAGATGTATTATACTACAAAATAAACACAACTTTTTTTTGCAGTGACTTTATGGAGCCATCTCTCTGTACCTACAGCTCACCTACAGCTCTTCACTAAATTTAGTGTTTTCTCTCAGCCACAGTAATCTCTCAATAGTGTAGAAGCACTGTCCAGAGAATTGGATGAATTTAAAGCAGTAGCACACCGTGAAGATTCACTTTAAAATAAAATAAATAATCTATTTTCTGTTAAAAAAAAAAAAAAGGAAGCATTTCAGAAGCCTGCAGCATTTCTCTGTTGTTTGAGCCAGCCCCGAGCTGCTCGATTTGGAGTTTTTCCCAGCATCGAGGTTTGGAGCGGCAGTGGAAGAGGAAATACTGCGCGGTCTGTGCATGTATCACATTCCTGGCCCAACAAACCGACCTTTCTTCTAGTCAAAAGAGAGAAAAAAAAAAAAGGGGGAGAGAAAAAAAAAAAAAAGGCAGACTGCACAAAGTTCACCAGCAGATGCGGCCCGTGAATCCAAACCAGCCTTTTCTGCTGATAAAAGGAATTCGATGCATTTGCGATGGCGGTGTAACGTCATGGTGCCGGGAAGCTGGATCAGCAAAGCCCTGGAAGGTTTAAAGATGCAAAACGTGCAACGCCGAGCTCCTGCAGGGTGCTGCGAGCGAGCTCTCCCTGCACGGACATCAGAGGGTTTATTTTAAGAAGGTTTTGCCAAATACGAGTAGCGGCTCACGATCAAGCTGCAAGAGTCGATCAGAACTGAATTTTGTACTGCAGAAGAGACCTATTCGCCAAAAAGGGGGTTGTTTTATTCCCAATTTTACGTGCAGTGCTGAAGAACAAGGACTCAGCGCTTCAATCCTAAAGCAAACAAGAGAATTAGTAACCAGAACATTATGGTCGCCTATCTTGACTTTTCTGAATTGCTCCCAGGTTGGCCTCTTCAGTCTTGGAAGGTATTTAATAATAATTTGTTAAATACTCGGGAGGGAAGGCAAAGGAGAAACAAACAAATGGAAATAGGAGCCCAGAGGGTCAAAACGGTAGTACCTCAGGGTCCTCCAGACCCTCTGGCATCGGAAGAGGATTAGGGTCAAGATGGCAACGAAGCAAATGTAAACAAGCATGTGTTTATAGAGCAAAAATATGTACAGTATCCGATCTGCTCCGCCTCCGACTGTGCTCGCACGGAACATGGTGGGAAAGACAGAAGAGAACAACTTGCCAAACGCCGAGTGGCTGAAACGCAGGAAAAAACAGATAAAAAGGGGCACCCGATGCCGTCACACAGCCAAGGCAGCTCGCTCTTCCCCAAACACGAATTCAATTCAAAGCTGGTATAATAGCATAAAAGTCTAAGTATTGATACTGATTCGGGAGAAATGAGTGAAAAACAAGCTAAGGACAGCACTTTGCAGAGTGTCTTTTCGTATCACCCATGGTATGCCTGCACAGACAGACAGACGGACATCTGCAACGCCAAGCCACACTTTCCTTCACAACTTACGCCATGAAATCGGTACAACCTTAGCGAAGAACTGTAAAAACCTCCTTTTCTGTGCTCCACGGGCACCACAGTGTGTGACGCACCAACCTGCCCCCCAGATTTTACCCCATCAATTTACTTTTCAAGTTAAAGCATGATCCAAACCTCAAGAATACAACTGGGCACCATACGCATGGTCTGCTCGTTTCCTTATCAAGTTTGTTCGGTTCAATAAATACATTTGCTTTGGTTTTTTTCCTTCCCAGCGATGAAATTCACAACCTGAGCTTCAGCTCCAAAACCAAACCTGAGTTTCTTTCTGCCTCCTGCGGCAAACAGGTTGACTCAAACAGGTTTGGCAAAAGTATCAGGCAAGTAATTCACCAAACCCAAACGTAGGAAAAATGTTTCTACTCTCTTTCCCCTCAAAAATACTATTACACCTCCAACCAAAGCCTTACCAAAACCTTGCTCATTTAAAGAGAATAAGCTTGATTTACTTGTCCTAAATATAGTCCTAAGATGTTTCCATAGAGACAGTGACATTCCCAACAGTACTTTTTGCAGCAAATACTTTGGTAAGACATCAAATCTGAAATTTTTGCAAGCTTAGTTATCTTTTTCCTAGGAACAGCTCTTCTCCAATGGACTCATCTCACAGAAATGCCATTAAAGGATGCTCCCTTGCAAGGAAAAGTTTTGTTTCTCCATTTCACCTTAAGAATTTTTCTGGTCACTCCCTGTGAACATTCTGGGACAGGCTACAATTCTCCTTCCTGCCAGGAAATTGCTCATCCAAAATTTGCTCCTCAAAAGATGCATAATTAATAGTTAATATCCAACCAGGACGCCCTTTTTTTTGGTATCTCCTTGGTTGCCTATTTCCAATGACCACTTCATTTCTCCCACCCCATGGCTATTTTGTGGATATTGAGTGCTGTTCTCACAAAACATCCACTCCACGAGAAAGTCCATGTTTAAAACAACGGTGTTTCTGGTAACATGTTTGATAGAACCAGTCATTTTAATCACGTTAATTTCTGGAGAAGACTGTCTTAATGGAGTAGAGAACATGCATGACTACTTATGAAATATTTACCTTCTTTCTTTGGAAAAAAAAAATACAACTTGTGTAAAGTCAAAGTCTTTTTGAAGTTAACATAGATGTAGTTATTTGGACCAATTACTGTTTTTCCCTGTTGTCGCCCCCCCTGTTTCTCTACGTTATGAAACCCAGATATAAGAAGAAGAAAAGAAGAAAGAAGACCCAAAAGAAAAAGGAACCCCGCTCATTTGGAAGAGGAAACTTTCTCTAAATCACTGTATCATCTGTGCTTGGGTCGTTAACACTATCTAAAAGTAACTGCTATTTCTAACAACTAAAAATGCTCTCGAAATGGAGCCAACATACAGCTAGCATCACTTCAGCAGGTTACTTGAATGCAGTGCTTGTGGGAGCAAAATTAAAACATCAGATTCTGATTACAAACTCAGTTCTTTCATCTTTAGTTGCAGGGATTTCTCAGGGAACAGTCTGTAAGACACTTGAGTGTATCTGCTCAGATGGAATCTGACTTAGAGGAACTGTTGCCAAAGTAATTTCTCCTCCAGCTTTAGTTTCCATAGAGTAGATTTTACCCAACCCCAGATTAGCCTGTATCAATTAATTTTTTTTTAAATACTTGCAATATTTAGGCACACGTAATACAAGCGTATATTACAGAGAGAAAAATGTTTGCAACCTTATTTGATACATTTTTTTTTTTAAGCTATTACATCCACCCTCACCAGTTAAGCTAGAATGAATCTTGGTGAATGTAAGTTTTCAGTAAGTTCTGCACATATTCAGGAATTATTATTAAATCTAAAGTAATTACAACATCAACTGTTGTGGGCTTTTAATTCCACTGAAGGTGTTGCCTGCAGAACAGCAGCACTGCCAGGTATCTCTGACAAAAATCGTATGCTCATCTCCCTGTAACAGAGCATCTATTGTTATACTCCTAAGTAAAGAGGTGAGAAAAAAAAAACACCACAAAAGCATATGGCAAATTATCATTAATAATTTGCTAAAATACCTAGTGTCACCCTAGTGAAGCATGAGCCCTTTCTCCTTGGCTTTCAACCTCCTCTTCCCCACAGTGTGTTTGAGAAGGCCAGTAGGATACATGCTGTCATTTTTGAAAGACAAGCACAATGTGCTCATATTAAGTTAAAAACACCTAAATGTCTATCTGAATCCTGATCAACTACAAAAAAAAAAGTCAACAAAAAACAAACCCGAGACCAACATCCCACCAAGCTGACTGCAGCGAAAGGAACAGCCAAAACCAATATACATCTGACATTATTTAAAAGTGTTTAGGAGTCCGATACAGAGATTTTTATTTCCCCGCTGGCTGCGTATGTATGTTGTACCAAAACACAAAACTGAACTCAGTATCAAAATCGCCTCTAAGAACACATTCAACTTAACTCATTCAGCAAGTCCATATTTTTTTAATATATATATAAAAGATAAATGTAGTATTTTACATTAAGAATTAAAAAGCCTGAAACGATAACTATCAGCAGCCTACAAGGTATTTCAGCCAGTGCAAGCAACCACTATAACAGCATGGAGTGCAAGTACTGCTTAATATTAATTGTATTTTCAACTGATCCCAAGAAATAAATGCCTAGCTCTTCTGACGTTGTAACTCTAGACTCACGATTATTGTACCCATTCAGCATTCCCAGACCATTAAAAGCTGCACATTCCCACCTGGAAATATGATATTCAGAAAGCTAAAACTAGATTAAGAATGAAAAAGAGATACAGGAAACTGCAAGCTTTGTATGATAAAAGTTACTACAGTTTTGCCCAAAAAAAGCAGCAAAACTTGCCCAACTTCCAGCAATTCCTTTCTAGAAAGAACAAAGCCAAGTTTTATCGCCTGTTTAGAAATTCAGATAATAAAAAAATGAGAATAAATTAATTTTTCTTCTTCCATTAAGCTTAACAGCAGAGGATTTTTAAAAAGCATTTAAACAAGTACTTCGATGCCTCTACCAAGCTGACAGTTCAAGCTGCAGGTTGGAACAGCTGCAGACACGTTTAATTGCTTCTCCAAATATCCAGAACACCAAGTACTTTTGACCTATTTGAAATACCCTAAACTTTGTTGTAAAAGGAACACACACAACCGAATACCCGTGCTTTAACTTCTAGCAATTCCGTAAAGGAGAAAGCTAGCAGCTTGCTATTTTACATGTAAGTCGTGAGAAAGCACGAATAACTGACATGTTAAATAACCAGTGTCTTCAAGACTACAAGTTTGAAGAAGTTAAAAATAAACTGTTTCCTTAATTCTACCAGAGGGGGGGGAAAAAACCCCACTACCCAAAAAAACCCCAAAAATAAAAAAAAGCCAAACCCCAAATAGTACAGTAACTTTTTGTTGTTTGCTGGAATAAAAGTGATGGAATTTGTACTTATGGGGATACATTCTACAAAACCCACTCCTGTTATCCCCAAACAAAGGCCGTATATTGATCTTATCAAAGGTAGAGAAAAAGAAGGTAAAAATAGCACCTGCGCCCATTAACAAAATTAAAACTCTTTCCCAGCCTCCTTCTCCAGGCTGTGCCTTTGCGCTAATTTGAAGAGATAACCAAGGCATGACGCAACAGAAATGACTCCGGTTTTACAGCCTGTCCAGGTCCCAGCCTCTCCCAGCCTACGCGCTCGCCCAAGCCGATTCTGCAGAACGCTCCCAGATCAGCTGGTCTCTGCCCACTCTGGCAAAATAAATAGATTTTTTTAAAACGAGCCGTTTTCCTTCATCACGGACGCAGTGCTGAGGGCGAGCAGTTTATTTAGTGCACAATGCCACGAGACTGTGCCCACCGCTTCACACCCTTTTCTTTCTTGGGATAAAAGAGCCAGACTTTCACCGTTTACATTAAACAGATCGCGCTGTCCCGCTGTTCCTGCAGCTAAAGAAAGCCGGGTCTTGCAGAGCACTTGCTCTTCATTGCCTGGGGACGTCGGATCCGCGTCTCATTCCCAGCACTTTAATAGCAGCGGATCCAAGTAGGCTCAGGGGAGAGGAGCCGCTGATGGTCTCATGCAGGAGCCCAAACCAGATGACCAATGAAGAGCATTTACTGCACTTAGCTTAGATGGAAAATCCCAAGCATCTGGACCCATAAACGTTAAGTCTATACCTACATCTGTACTCAAGCACTTAGAGGGCCATCTTTAGGATCTCCTCTCCCCAAACCAAGCAGCTCTGTTCTCGCAGAGCCCCATCCCACGGCCCCTCTCCGGTTACCTCGCGCTCCCTGCACAGCCTGGACGGACGTGGACCCTGCGGCTCGGGATGCCGGCACGGGCTCTGCAAGCAGGTGCTCACACAACAGATCCCCTCCGAGAACTCCACCGGAGATGGGAGAAGGGGACGGCAACGCCAGTTTCTAACTGAAAGATGGGTGGGTGCCATCAAAAACCTGATCTCCAGCAGCAAAACATGTGGGGAGAAAAGCTGTGCCCGGTACCGTCACACCTGTGCACATTGTTTATCCCAGTAGCTTAAAAAAAAACCCATTTTGGACCAAATAATAAGTATTATGTCCTGTACTGTAACACAGCAAAAGCAATTTTAGAAGTTTTCTTCTGGCTGAGCACTCTCAGCTTGGGCAGAACCTCTGCCCAGCCCCAGCACACGCGAAGGACTAGGAAAATCTGGACAGCCTTCCGCAGCCCAGCGGATCTCCCAAAGCCGAAGCAGAGGAGCGTTGGATGCCATCGCACGCCTGCTGCGGAACAACAGGAATATCTGGCAGCTCTCCCACTCCTACACACCCACAGCGAGGAGGACAAATAGCTGCGTGTCGGCGTCGCGACCGCCTTGCTAACACGGTCCTGTTTTTCTTGGGGACGCAGGAAAAGACGACATGACCAAACGTGATTTTCCCAGACCAGAATTTAACAAAGATTGACTGTACAAATCCGGAGCTAATGCTTGCAATGCTAGGGAGACATTCTCCCTTCTGGTGAAGGGCTCCAACCCAAGAACACGTGTGGAAGGTGGCAGGCATGGGTCCCCTCCCACTGTCCCACCATGGGCAAGGAACTCCAGCCCCACAGATCAAACACAGCAAGGTCATAGAATGTTAAGGGTTGGAAGGGACCTCTGGAGATCATCTGGTCCAACCCCTCTGCCAGAGCAGGGCCACCTACAGCAGGTTGCACAGGATGGCGTCCAGGTGGGTTTGGAATGTCTGCAGAGTCGAAGACTCCTCCTCCTCTCTGGGCAGCCTGTGCCAGTGCTCTGCCACCCTCAAAGGAAAGAAGCTCCTCCTCATGTTCAGATAGAACTGTCTGTGGTCAAGTTTGCGCCCGTTACCTCTTCTCCTGTCACTGGGCACCACTGAAAAAAGCCTGGCCCCCTCCACCCAGCACCCTCCCTTTAACTATTCATAATCATTGGTGAGATCAATGTCCCCTGTGGTTAAGACACACACTGCCAAAAATCTCCTGCCAAGCCCCAGAAAAGCTGGTGGTAGGAAGTTCCTAGACGGTAATGGGTCTGCACCTTGAAGAGAACAGTTTTTTTTTTCTCCCCAGTTTTTTGTTTTATTAACGTCATTATAGCTCCGAAGTAATTTCTGTGGGTATTCTCCTTAGCCTCCCGGGAGCTGAGCCACCAGCCCAGCTGACCACAGGCAGCACTCCCCAAGCCAAGCTGATAAGGGCTGGTAGGGCGTAATTCATCCCATTTGTCGACATTAGAACCCACCCTAAAAATGTCAATTTTTGTTTCCTTCTCTCCACTGAGAGCCGCTGATGAATAGCTCAGCTGTTTATACTGCAAACATTTACAGTTCGGAGAAAGATCACCCTCCCCCACATCAAGGCTTTAGTCTTTCCTGTAAGTCAGCGCAGTTGGCCAAGACCAGAAACAACCCATCCAGCTCGCTTATCCTAAAAATTGTTGCAAAATAACCTCTTTGGTTAATCCTCCTGCTCCTCTACCCCTATCAGTGCAACTATTTGCCAACCAAACTATGAGTCTGCCTATTCAAAACCCAAATGGAACACGTTCTTTGTATGAAAAACACACCGGAACACAGGTCTGGGGCTTAACATTGAGGTTCCTCAACAAGGCTGAACCAAGAATGCTGGACACCAAACGCAACCTCCTGCACCTGGAGTGAGCTGACCCCAGTTGTCACAACTCCTGGGGTCTCCAGCACATTTTAAGTCCCCAAGAAAAATGTCTCGCTATAGAAAGTCCAATGACAGAACATTTCACGGAAGATTATTTGCTCTAAATAATATGTGTACTCAAAGACCATAACACAATTCACAAGGGAAAGAGCTTACGCAAACAGGGCAAAGCTGCTGGATGGGCTTTCACAGCAGTTTTTTTTCTCCGCTCTTCCTCCCTCCTTTTGCCAAGGGTGAAAGTGGAAAATTTTTTCATACTGAAGATGCCTTGGACACTGAGACAGTACTTAAACAAGCACATTATCTAGAAAACGTGAGGTTCCCCCCCCGCTTTGAGAAAATTCAATTATTCAAAGATCTTATTTAATCAGCTAACGCACGTTTATAGGTGAGCCCAAACGCTGAAGAGGCTGTTTCACCCCTTCCTTTAATGAAGGTTAATCACAATTTCCAAACACCTTCGACAAGCCACATGTTAAAACATGCTTCACCACCACCCGCTAACAACGGGAGGCAATTCCGACGCTTGTACAGTGTTTGTGCCTGCTTTCTGGCCACAGGTTTTAAGTTTCCCACCACTATCATAAGTCTTTTCTTCCTTCCCAAAAATAAGTGTACGTTCATGAACAATGTTAAAAAAAAAAATAAAATGCAAGTTCTGCTAATCCGTGACATTCCTCCTGCTCTTCTGCTTACGGTACAAACATCTGTATCAGCAGCAGTTTGTGTTTTATGTCACTGGAAAATTCATAGCAAACATTAAGGAATGCAGCTGGGAAGTATGTTCAAATAAAAAAAAAAAAGCCATAAATACATAGTTTCTTTTGCAACCGTAAGTTTTGTATACTCCCGTTAAGAGGAAAGACAATACACAAAAATCCACGTAATGCCAGAAGGTACTAACTGCTCCAAGTGACAACTGGGGACATCAAATTGAGGTTTCCTTAAAACTTTGACTCAAGGGACAAAAGACAATACTGCATTGTACTTCTTAATAGGAGAACCCTACTGCAAAGCAAAGAGAAAAAGGTCAACCCCACCAATTAAGACAACCACAGTTAAAGTCTAAAGAGAATCCGATTCACTTTTGTGCTCCACTCCGAACTTCCTCTGGACAAGTAGCTTCGCATGTTTTGTGCCATGGTTCCTCGTCTATAGAACAACTTTTTAAACCCAAAGTAAAAAAAAAAAAAAAAAAAAAAAAAAAAACCCAAAAAAACAAAAAACCCAACCCCCAAAAAAAACTTCCCCCTTNAAACCAAACAACCAGACACCTACAAAATACTTCCTCCTTCGTTTTCATTCTCGGGCAAGGCACACACACAGCCTTTCACTAGGAGCTTGGGGCTGAATATATATTAAAAATTGAGAGGTGCTCGTCTAATTTAATAGGGAGGTCTAGAGAAATACTTCGCTTGTAACATCCTAACTTTATTCCCTTTTCACGGGTAGCATAAATTCCTGTAGTGGTATCACGTGCTGTTTCATCCAACATAATCCAGAAGCAACATTAACTGTACGTAGGAAATACTGCTAGACGCGGTCCTTAACATTTAATTAACAATTTAAGTTATGCCTTCCACAAAATGTAATTGCGGTGTTTTGTTATTACTAATTACAGATATTTTTCCTATTAATAAAGTAATTGTTGCGTAAGATTCGAGGAAAGGCAATAGAAAAACCTATCTTGAGAGCTCTTGTCTGAACGTGCAACTTGGTATTTCTTTTCCTTGAGCCAGTTCAGGCAACGACACCAAGCATGATCCAGGAATGAGAAAGTAGACTGAAAAGCCAAAATCTAAAAGCTCACTAAAGATGATGTCACTTGGCTTACACTTCTCCTTCAGTGATAGGACAGCAGAAAATCACAAACATAAGTTTGCACCAGGTTTAAAACATTCCATATTGAAAGAATCTATTGTATGACACAATGCTAAACAGCTTTAAATGTTTTTTCCAAATTCCATTTACACGCCACAGACAGAAAAACTCACACACATTTCGCCTGCCTTAATAAACCAACAGTATGTACATATATGCATGAATACATCGCATGCATATGCACACATCTGGAAAAGCTAGCTTGAAAGTGGTACGAGTAACAAAAATATGTAGCCCAGCCCTGCACCCAAACCAGAGAGGTAATAATTCTTACAAGTGGAATGTAAAGCAACTTCAATAAATAGTCACTCTGTCATTCTAAAAAGCATATTCTAACTAGAATTATCCTGACTTTTTTTTTCCTCTCTCTCTTTTTTTTTTTCCCCTCAGGAATTGCATGCCAGTAATATTGTACGAATTACTCAATGATCCTATCAGCTTATTTTCAACAAAATTCTGGTTCCTTTTTTCCCTGAGGAAATTCCAATAGCACTTGCATGCACCACTCCAGTATTAGCAACAGTTAAGAGTCGTTTAGATTTGTTTTTTCTATAGATAATGTATTCTTCAAGTTCATTTCTACAGAGGGGAGGAAAAAAAAGCTTTCAGCTTTGCTTTCCTCATGAATAATACATCTAAAATTTAATATTAGAGAACAAATCTTCTTCTTGAGCCTCCAGAAACAGTACTATATTTGCCCTATTATTCTGAAAAGACCCACGTACACATTTAAATAAGGGTAAACCATAAGCTCCTGGTTTCCATAATTAAGCCATAACAAAATATTTCACCATTTATCAGACCAATTCTAAAAAATACTGTATAGCTTTATAACTGCCATCAAAAAACATAATCACTTACCGTAAGCACAATAAGGAGTATAACACATTTTGGTCCATAACTCAGTGCCATAATTTGAAGTGGAACAGATTTTCTCGGCCATTCATGAAAACTGGATTGTTTACATGAAGGAGACAAGAGAATCCTGATTTCGAGTAGCCATCTATAGCCCACATTACTATTAGACGATGTAAATAAAACCAAATCTCACGAGCAAAACCTTTTACAAAAGCAAAAATTATGTAAGGGAGCAAAAGAACTGCTTGTTAAAAGGGATGAAAACTTCTAGGAAGAGTCCTTCTAAGAACGGCAGCCGCATCGATCGAGCGCTCCCTGTCTCAGCCTCGGCTCCGCAGTCTGATGGCTCCGCTACGGCCTCGGGCTTCTTATTCCTTCTTAGGCTTGTATAAAAATAAACAAACTGCGGAATACGAACCCAGATGTTTCAGAAATCAGAAAGCAAGAGACGGGTTATAGTGCTACCATAGAAGTATTTGTGAGTGTTTGCGTCTGGCAAGCCCGCGTTCGAAGGCGGTATCGCCGAGTTCAGTTCCCTGGAGACTTCAAGGATCTTTTCCAGGAAGCCACCAGCAACTTAACGACACTTAAGGAACTGGACAAGGTGTCCTTTGAGAAGGGAGCACACGCACTGCAATCTGCAGAATAAAGGACAAACATAACAAACAAACCTTCTTGTCTTCATTGCTACGTGCTACTTCTGCTGGAAGGATAAGTAGAATGGGGGGAGCAAACCAAGGGCAAAAGAGTCATTTTTATTATGACAACTAGAAGAAGTGTTATGGACTCGACTGCATGGTTGCAACTACAGGTTTAAGTCAACTTTCAGCCCAATTATCCTTTCAAGATATCTTTCCATTTTTCTTTAAGATACTGCGTTCCACATGAGCTTGGGTACTCCGCTCATTTCCATAGCAAGAGAGTAGGAAAGGGAAAGTGTTGTCCCGTACCTAATTTGCCACAAATCCTTTTAAAACCATCATTAAGTTGTTGGCATTCGAAGATTTCACTTTGGGTTGGATTTTCAGGTGGCTCTTCACATTCCCTACAAAAAAGGAGAAATCTAAGGTTTAAGACACGGGAGACAAGGGCTCTCTAGTGCCTGGTTTGCAATGATGTAGCTTGGAACCACTGTTCGATCACACAATCGTAGAATGATTTAGGTTGGAAGAGACCTTAAAGATCACCTAGTTCCATCCCCCCGCCATGGGCAGGGACACCTCCCACTAGACCAGGTCTCTCAAAGGCCCATCCAACCTGGCCTTGAACACTCAATCATCAGTTCCCAGATCAGAGACTGGGGAAGCGAGCTATAAACCTCATCAGAACCACATTTCTAACTGAGCTTTCAAAGGACCCTGAGGTCCCTGCAAGGTTTTGGAGCCAGCACTCCTGAGTCACTCGGCTTTGTAGTGTCCAAGAGACAGGCTGGGAGCCTTCTCCAAATCTGTGGCTCTTCACCTCCAGAGCAGTGAATTCCTTGTGCTGTTTTTCCTAAGAACATCTATTTTCCTACTTCTCAACGGTCGCTTTAGTCTTAAATAATAAAATCCATACGAGGAGCTTTTACCTACACCAGAAATCATAGAATCACGTGGGTTGGAAGAAACCTTCAAGATCATCAAGTCCAACCATAAACCTAACACTTCCAAAACCACCACTAAACCATGTCCCTCAGCACCCCGTCTACCCGGCTTTTAAATACCTCCAGGGACGGCGATTCCACCACCTCCCTGGGCAGCCTGTTCCAATGCCTGATAACCCTTCCGGTAAACGAGTTTTTCCTAATATCCAACCTAAACCTCCCCTGGCACAACTTGAGGCCGGTTCCTCTTGTCCTGTCACTTGTTCCTTGGGAGAAGAGATTGACCCCACCTGGCTATAACCTCCTTTCAGGTAGTTGTAGAGAATGATAAGGTCTCCCCTCAACCTTCTCTTCTCCAGGCTAAACAACCCCAACTCCCTCAGCCACTCCTCATAAGCCCTATTGCTTTCTGAACTGTTAAAACCATGAGAAAGTGGGCCCATCTGCCCATCTCCGTTACTCAGCACAGCGAAAAAGGCAGCTTTGCACAGCCAGCGACTGTCCCAAACGTCACCAGTGTCCCACCGCAGGAAGCCCCCCCATTCCCCCCCGGCAGTGGCTGGCACGCAGCACGGCAAACCCAACCGTCTCTGTTTGTCCAGCACCCTTTTCCTTTTGGCGGCCGGCTCGGGCTCGTGAGCTCCTCTCCCCTTATACAGGAAACTGGGGCCTCAAGCTTAATCCTGCACATTCAGTTCTCTTCCAGCTACCACTACTAAACGTATTCTCCCAGGAGGGGGGGGGAGACGGAAAAAAAAAAGCTCTCACAATCAAATCTTTGCTAAACTTCTCCACGGTGAGATTATTTGGCCCGATTTCTGGGAGAAAACTGAAGGAAAGGAAGATGTAACGAATTCCTGCAGCTGAACAAACGTTATTCATCAAATCAGGGAGCAGATAATCCAAATCTAAAGGCACAAACAAACCCCGATACGTCACTCGCAGCAGATAAGGACAAATGTCCCTCTGCCGTTATCCGCGGCGTGAGCCAGAGGCATCCCAGCACTGCCGCTGTGCGGGGCTGGGGGGGCAGCCAGAAGAGCAGCCTTGGGGGAAAGGGGGAAGGAGAGGGGGAAGATGTGGCTGGAAGCAGAAGAGCTTGGCTACAGCAGCCTGGGAACCCACTGCAGCAGATCAAAGGGGGAAAGGGAAGGAGGAGGAGTCTACAACTCTAATTTCCCTCACTTAGTCTGAAAGCAGCTGGGTTTCTCCGCGTTGAGGCATCTGACCCCTCTACCGCTCTGCCTGCTCAGTCTCTGGACTCCACCATCAGCCCCATCCATCCTCAAAACAGCATCTCCTTTTCCTCTCTCTTGGCTATTACAGCATCCCCAGGATCAGCCCAGTATGTTCAAGGGGTAAAAAAACCACCAAAACAAACAAACAAAAAAAAACCCCAAACAACAACAACCGAACAAGAATACGATTTCTGTATGTTGAAATGTGACATTTTGTGATGTTATTTGTATGTGTGTGTCCCAGCAGCTTCCTCAATTCCTCCTTCCTGAACCTCACTGGCTAAAATATAGCAAAAACCCCTTCCTGTCACCCTTCCCAATTATTCTGGCACTTCCTCAATTAATGACTCTAGGTAAAACCACTATACTTTAATAAACAAAGACATCTGCAATTTGCTTAATTGTATACATGGCAGGATTGCCCAGTTCCCAGACTCAACATTCACAGAATCCCAGAATCACAGAGTGTAAAGGGTTGGAAGGGACCTCTGGAGATCATCTGGTCTAACCCCCCTGACAGAGCAGGGCCACCTACAGCAGGTTGCACAGGATGGCATCCAGGCGGGTTGGGAATGTCTCCAGAGTCGGAGACTCCACCACCTCTCTGGGCAGCCTGTGCCAGTGCTCTGCCACCCTCAAGGGAAAGAAGTTCCTCCTCATGTTCAGATGGAACTTCCTAGGTTCAAGTTTGTGCCCGTTTCCTGCAAGTGACTGTTGACTTCAGCACCGGCTGCTGTATCGAGAGCCTCATCCACCCCTCCAGATATTTCATCGACGTGTAGATGCAGCACTGAGGAACACGGTTTAGTGGTAACTTCGCAGTGTGAGGTTAACGGCTGGACTTGATGATCTTAAAAGTCTCTTCCAACCAAAGCAATTCTCCAATTCTATGACTGAAAGGAACCGATGTATCTTCTAACGCCTGTGGTCTGCTGAGTAACTCCAGCTACTCACCAAAAGTACCGCAGGATGCGCGAAAGGCACCACAAAACCAGGGCGTGTTAGAACACCCTCCCTTACCATCAGTCCCTCGAGGGAGTCTGCAAAAAGCGTTTGATACGGCTGACAGAAAAGGCACTTTCTCAAAAGGGAGGGAAGAAGGGCGACTGCTTTGAGCGACAGCTCAAATTTAATTTTGATTTATTGTAGGCTGTTTGACCTGCCGATTCGAGGTGCCTCCCCGTGGCATGAATGAACCTGATGCTTTTAAACGCTCACCCTTTATTTGTCATTCAACTATGGAGATGCCACAGCCATCTGTACATCGTGTTTAATACTGTCATAGCAAGGAGAGGTGGGAATAAAGGGAAAGAAGTGACTATACATGGATTAACTACATGCAGAATTAACCACACCAATACACTTTTTCTACACTAAAAAACGTATGCCAATACCAGCCCTACTGTAATTTCTGCTGTCAAACTATTGAAATTAATTATTAAGGGTTATCAAGCATTGGAACAGGCTGCCCAGGGAGGAGGTGGAATTGCCGTCCCTGGAGGTATTTAAAAGACGGACAGACGTGGTGCTGAGGGACATGGGTTAGGGGTGGTTTTGGCATAGGTTTATGGCTGGACTTGATGATCTTGAAGGTCTCTTCCAACCCATGTGATTCTATGATTCTAAATGCTGCAACCCCATCAGTCACAGAAACTATGGACAGACATAAATAAACAAAAACTGGGATTTCCCCCCCTCCCCTGGGATAAGAAACAGTTCTCAATTTGTTCAGCCTTTCACTGCAGGTCAGCTCTTCTAGTCTGATTTCTTTCTCCCTGCTCCTTGGAAAGCTCTCAAATCCAAATCCACTGCTCAAAGCTTTACACAGTAGTTTAGAAGAAGTCTTTCCAAAACAGGGTACAGCAGGATGACTTCACCGTTCTTACAAATCAGCCGTCACGCTGGAATGCGTAAACAGGCATATATCTTTTTTTTTCTTTTTTTTTTTTTTTTTTCACTGCTGCCTGTCAAATCTGACTACTACTAATACCCCAGGATCTTCTATGGACGAGCAACACATCTAGCTGTCCTTTCTTCTCACTTCACGCAGTGGGTTATTCCACAAAAATCCTGAAATAGTCTGAAGTAACACCAAAAAACCCACAGGATATACATTTAGCTCATGCAGTCCCTTTCCATTGTTAGTGGAAGCACCCACCACGTCTTTTATTTCGGTACCTGCACATTCAGTATCTTCTCCACCGCATCATCCAGGTCGGTCATGACTGACCGGCGCCAGACCTAGAACAGACCTGCACACTCCCCCCTTCGAAGGCCCTGAACTATTCAGACATCACGCAAAAATGTCTGCGCCCGTTGACAGCAGTTCATATGCAGACCACATTTTTCTAGTTTACAGCCCGAAAAGCTTCACTTCAACTCGTGGCCATCTACTAGCTTTTCTTTGCCTTGTTACCAAGTTACAGCAGTAAGTTCGGTTTCTTTGACGTGGTTTGTTTTTGAAAAGAAAAGTCTGCTGGATATTATCGGTTTCCTTGGTTTCTTGCAACTTTTCTTATGTTTCTACGTTCCTTTCTGAAAACTGAAATTAGAAATGATGAATAAGGCAGCCTAAGTACTATGTTCATTCTTTGGGGTTTTTTTCAGAAGCTTGTTTACTCTTCCCAAGGTGTCAAAGTAACAGCTCACAGCTCTGAAGTTGTACAGTTTCACACCAGCCACTAAACATCCAGTGATTTAATTTGCCATCTGCTCTCAATTAAAGTCTTAGCCAAAGACTGATACAAGTTTCCCTTCCCCCATTTTAATAAAATATTTTAGTATCAGAAGTCGGTGGCTTCCTCTTCCTGCTGAGCAGCAGAGCAAATCCTTTGTCTTCCTTTCATTACTATAATACTCCCTGATTATTTGCGTTCCCCACAGCCACTGCTAGGTGCATGTTTTGGCAAGAACAAGGCACAGAACATAAAAAATTGATTAAAAAAAAATTAACAGCAACAAAAATATCAGAGAAGCAAAAAAATATTCTTTTATACTTATCCCTGCTCAAATCATCCCTAATGGAAACTAGGTCAGACTTTCTTCAGGCTTCCTTCCTTCCTTCTTGTGCTGGAGAAACTTACCAAGCGAGTGAGTTTCTATATTTTCTATCCTTCCTTTGAACTGGGACACTCTGTGCCTGTCTCCAGAATAAAAAATTCTGTTAAGCTGCCACCTCATCTTAAGTCCTCTTTTTTTCTTTTAGGTTTGCATGTGTAAGAACTCTCTGAGTCATGTCTCCCGCTTCTCAGAGTTTATTGAGGTTTGCCATCTTGTAGCTCAGTGATTTCAATGTTCTCGCTCTCTCTCTCTTCCCTCCTTGAATCCCCTGATGAGCATCTCCATTTCAGTCACCCTTTCCAAGCCACCTTCCACTTCTATGCTCTTGGTGCCCCTTTACCTGTGCTTCAGAGACACGGCTTTAAGGATCTCTCTCAGTGCCCCTTCCTACACCAAAGCCTGGTTGAACCCCAGGAGGATGTGCTGGACAACGTGTCCTGCTGTACTCCTTTCCCCAAGTGGCTACTTGCCAAAAAAACCCCAACCAAACAAACAAACAAAAAAATCACTTCACCACTCCCATCTGTGGTTTGAATCACTCCATGAGTCTTACACAGCATATAAGGCACGCGCTAATTGCAAGATGCTATCAGGTACTCGACTGAATGCACAGTTAGAAAGACTTCCAAGAAAAACCATTTACCAAAATGTGACTGGCCCGACGTCATCAGCAGTGCTCACTTTTACAACCTCATACGTTAAGAGGAGACAAGCGTTTTCACGAAACTTGGCCGCTACAGCAGCTTTCTGGTGCTACCATTTTCCAGTGAGTTTTATTACTTCTAACATTTCATCTCAGCCTTTCTTTCTTCCTCGCTCCCTAACTGAAGTTCAAATATTTAATTACTGTGTCCTACAGACCCATCACTAGGCTGGCGGGTCCTTCACCACCGAACAGGGAGCGCTCCTGAAGTGGATTCTGTTTGCCCACGTAGCTGCTGAGGGAGGACAGTGCTGAAGGCGCATTGTTCTGACGTACCATAGTATGGTGCAGCAGTCTTCAAACAGCAGAATGTCCTCTGTACCACTTTCACTGCTCCTCTGCACCCAAAATACATCTTAGTCCACCCTACGATACACACATGGGGTGTGAATGCAAACCACAGAGTGCCTTTTCCTCCATCTTCCAGCATCTCCAAGGTTCTTATGTGGCTTAAAGAAGCGTCACCTACCACAGGGGAAGGACTCTGCCCAAACTATCACTCCCTCCTGCGACATTTTCCTACCCTTCACAGATCCCCCCTCCTTTCACAGCCGCTGCTTTTACCACATCTGCCGCAACCCCTGCGTCGCACTGATCCTTTTTCACCCATCTCAGATCTTCTAAAAAAAAAAATAAAAAAAATTTGCTACAACAAATCTTCATGTCCAGATGAAATATGACAATGATTTTGAGAGCGGTACGCATTAATCCTCAAGGGATGAATCTCACTTTCTTACCAAGACTATTTTAGGTTGTATTTTCAGAGGTGAAGAAGTGCCAGAGAGGCAGCAACACCCAAAAGCAGTCTGTAATTCTGCTCAAATCCCCATATAAGCACCTCTCGAGAGGGCTCGTTTCCCCTTTCGATCGAACGAGGACCTGACCACAGCCTTTTCTGCCCGAGTGGCAAAGCTGCCCAGCTCCCTGTAAGAAAGCTGTCATCGAGACCAATGTTTCCACCCGGTGACTAACCACAATGAAATTAAAAAGTATTTTTGTTGGGTGGGTTGGTTGGGGTTTTTTTTAGTGCTTTTTGTGTTTATTTGTTTGAAGCTTTTTTCTAAGTTAATTCTGAACTCAAATGCTCGTGAGAAAGGATTTTAAAAAAAACCAAAAACAAATCACAAACCAAACCAGGAAACTTTGTGCAATTTTGTACCGCGTCTTAATTCACCTTTGAAGACAGTGTGGAGTATTGGTAAAAAACACAAGTCTCCAGGCTCAGCAGTCAGTGAAACACCAATGCATTTCCTTAAAGTTCTCCTTATAGGTGGAATGTAGACCAACCAGCAATACTTTAATCAGTATTAAGCATCCTTAAAAGAACAGATAAAAATTATGTGGTTGTCCCAAGTTGATTTTTTTTTTTAAAAAACACGCTACTTCTGAACAGCATTGTATGCACCCAAATGCTGAGTCACAGGAAGCTTAAACATTAAAAAAAAAATATGAAGAACTTTGCGCAGAAAGCAAGGAATCCAAAAAAAAGAGGAAAGGGAATGTTCAGGACTGATGACGCTCACAGCTCAGATGGGCACCAGGAGGTTCCCCTCACATTTCAAGCCGTAACCATCGTCACCACGCAGCGGAGCGAAGAGAGGAGGTCCCCAAATTTATAAGGATCTCTTGTAACAACATGCGTTTCTCCCACCATGCTCGCTCCAGCCTCTCGTTTGACACACGGGCATGCTTCAATCTGTTCAGCCGTTCTGCATCTCATCACATGCCAAGCAGATGAAGGGAATCGCGTTCGTGGTGATGAATGAAGCAACTACAGGCACGTTTGTCATGTTTCATGTCAACGGTGACATGTTCATCTATCAGGTTTTCAACATGTACAACCACCTTTCCATCACGAGGTGTCTTATTATACACTCCAGTAAAAGCAACCGCAACAATTAACAATCTGTTTGGCACATTTGTCTCTACAGGTAGCTCACAAAGTCAAAAAGAGAGCGGGAAGGAAAGGATGAATCCTAAGGAAACCCAGGGTCATTTATGAAGCCCATGGCAAGAGGTCAGACTCGATACCCTTCCAGCAGTGACCTGATGGTCTCTTATTTTTTTTTTTTTTTTTTTAAGGAATAGGCTTGTTATCTTGTTTTAATTCAAAGTAGGTGCACATTAAGGACACAGGTTTTTATGGACAGCAATGCAAGAAATAAATACTAACCACATTCCAAATATCCCATTTGTTTTAGGAGAGGAGAAGCCCATTAATTCCCAAGGGCAGACCAGGGCATACGACTGCCAGGACCACATCCCACATCTCCCTGCCAAGAGACGCCCTAGGAGCTTCTAGAACTTCTGAAGCAACTTTTCTGAAATGCTGCAGAGTACAGGATTTCCAAATGCTTTTACGCTAAACTTCATGTGGAGCGCCGCTGGTAGATAACCTGGTGTCCTACATTTGTGGGTACCGGTCAAGATAGTAACTGAAGAGCACAGGCCACTGATGGAAGGCCAGAAGAGAAACCACCATGATCCTTTCCACATGAAAGCAAGTCTTAAAGGCAAAGCCCTATGAAGTTAAAAAAAAAAAAAAGACAAATCCAAACCACACAACCTTTCTTCCACCAAACGCAACCCCTGTTTAAACCACGTCCAGAAAGGGAGCCAAATGCACACGAGGAAATGGAGAAGACGAGGCTGCAGCGGCTTGTCACAGCACACTGGAGAGATTTTATTTTATTTATTAATCTATTTTCCATCTAAGTTAAGCACTTAACTCCACGGATAAAACGCCCATTGATTAGCTGCTATTTTTGCTTCCACAAGGCTATCGCTGACAGCAGTTTTGCTGAAAAGAGCCCCACAACAAACGCTGAAAATAGGAGCAGAGCTAGCATACAAAATGGTTTGCAGTTAACACAACAAGAATACACTGCCAAAGATTAACTTCTTGCCTCCAAAAGCAAAGACACTCTTTTAACTGTTAATCTGCCAAGCCAGAGTTACTAGAGGCCTCTAGTTATCCATACCAGACACACACAGCACAATATATTATAAAAGTATGCCAAATGCTGCTAGCCTATCAGTGAAGACTTCTCCCCAAATTAAGCAAAAACTTGGATTATTTTGGTACTAACACGAAGCGTGTTTTGCAACATTTGGCAAAGACGGAAAAAATAATCCACCTCCATGAACATGAGTTTTACTGTAAATGCTTCAGTTTTGGCCTTGCTATCCCGTATCCGAGAGTGCCAAGTAATTGGCTAATCCGCTTTCAGAGATTATTTTTATTTTTTTCTACTTCTCTTCAGTAAACTGCAAAACTACGCCCTGCCTTCCCCAGCCATTTCACTGCATGAGAATAAAGTCTGTACCTTATCATGCAGCTTAATGATATGTTAATCTTAAAGCAAAACACTCAAGTGAAACACTAATACTGTCACCGCAACAAACTAACAAACAATCTGAAAATGTGTTATTGAGTGTAATGGAACTGTATGCCGAAATAATGTGAGGAACCAAAGCAGCAATTAACACAAATTGTTTTATTTGACAGAATTAACAGAAGATAAACGACCTGCCATCATGATGCAGTTGGGAAAAAGAAAAGAGGGAAAGAGTTGGCTTCTGCTGGACTAGTTGGTATTATGGCTACAAAACAAAGGACACTGCAAAAAAGGTACAGCTGAAGAAAGGATATGTCAGAAATTTATTGGCAGGCACAAAAAGGAATTTTTTCCTTTTTTCCTTTGAAGACAGGATTGAGAGGGATTTCTTTAAATGAGGTACAGATTTTCTACAGGAGTATCTCCGCCGTAATTTTTTTGAATCTTCTGTACTGAAAGTTAATGTTCATGGTATTCTGATGAAATGCTAAGCTAATAATAATAATATAATAATAATTTAAAAGTACAGGCATTCTTCCTGAGGCTGCGTGAACAGCAGGTTGTATGAAGCATTAAACTATTTCACCTCTGCAGGTTCTGCGCTAAAATAATAAGTTAGGGCAAAAAGTAGTACTTAAAATACTGTTGTCCTACATGTCCTGGGAAAGTTGAACTCAAGCAGCAGAGAAAGATTATCCTATCCACAACAGTTAAAAAAAAAATAATACAAAGAACTCCCAGTACTAATACCACCACCAAAAAAAAAATCCCTACTTAGTCTTAACAGTTGTTTTCTGTAACCTCAGAAGAGCATTTTGCAAGGGGTAAATTCTCCCATTGCAATCTTTAACCCCTGCTCTTCCTGCACCACTATGTGGATTCGACTCCCTGCAGTTCATTTCTACAGGTGAGGAAAATCAGGGAAGCACAGAACTGAAAAGAGAGGACTTTGGTCAGCTGCAATTAGTACAGTTTATTGGAGTAAAGACGAATATTTTGAAGGATACGTACTCCAGCCTGACATTCATGCCTCTTTTGTGACCTGCAGAACTTCTTGGCAATGTAAGACATAACTGGCACAGAAAATAAAAACAAGCAGATTGAAAGAAAGTTGAAAAATCACCTCAAACCACCAAGGTCTCCAATGTTGCTGTTCTCTCAATGGCCAACCTTCTCCTCCCCTACATGAATTCCATGTATATATCACCTTACACTATAATCTCCAGTTCTATTTTAAATCATTATACATTTGGGAAAAACAATTAATAACAGAAAAAAATGCAAACATTGTCAGATGGCAATTTATATAAAAGTCATACATCGGCCAGCACACCAAGGAAGGTGATTCTGCCCCTCTGCTCTGCTGAGACCCCACCTGGAATACTGTGTCCAGCTCTGGAGACCCCAACATAACAAGGACATGGACCTGTTGGAGCAGGACCAGAGGAGGCCATGAAGATGATGAGAGGGCTGGAGCCCCTCTTCTATAAAGACAGGGTGAGAGAGTTGGGGTTGTTCAGCCTGGAGAAGAGAAGGCTCTGGGGAGACCTTAGAGCCCCTGCCAGTATTTGAAAGGGGGCTACAAGAAAGCTGGAGAGGGACTTTTTACATGGGCATGTAGCAATAGGACGAGGGGTGATGGCTTCAAACTGGAAGACGGGAGATTTAGATTAGATCTCAGGAAGAAATTTTTCACTCTGAGGGTGCTGAGACCCTGGCACAGGTTTTCCAGAGAAGCTGTGGCTGCCCCATCCCTGGAAGTGTTCAAGGCCACGTTGGATGGGGCTTTGAACGACCTGGTCTAGTGGGAGGTGTCCCTGCCCACGGCAGGGGGTTGAAACTAAATGATCTTTAAGGTCCCTTCCAACCTAAACCATTCTCTGATTCTATGATTTAAGCTGCTTGTTCAGGAACACTGAGCTGTTTATACACCATCGTGCCATTTCTGGCCGGAGACAGTAACTACCTGCTACCATTAAAGTCCTCAGTCTCATTTTTGGTAGAGCAGTGACACTGCTGCCCAAAATTCTCCTCCCATTCATACTATACTATAAGAGCCATTATCATAACTTCTACTCACTGAGGTTATATAGGCTCAGATTCTGTGTGTCTTACAGAAAATATATCAAAATACCATGAAAAATTGCTGCAGGATATTATGAACTGCCAAATTTTAATGCAGCGAAAGTTGAATTTTAAAGGCAAAGGACCTGAATTTTAAATCCAGACAAACTGAAGTTAATTTCAAGATTGAGCATGAATACACACAGTGTAAAAACAGCAAACTACTCAGGAGCGAGACCACTACTCAGTTAGGACCATGTCTGTCGAGGACTGAAAAAACAAACGTAATTCCATAATAATAACAACAACTCATTATTTCCCTTTCCATCTTTGAAAAGGTGAACCCACAGCAGCATTACCTTCGCGTAAACACATACCCAGAAAAAATAGTTTTTCTACAGCCACAGCTACGCAATCTGCAGAATGGCCATGAAGATAAAAAAAAGCTATGAAAAAAAAAAGCCATGAAGGTTTGTGGCTTTCCAAAAAAAATCCGAAAAAAGCCATGAAGGTTTCTGGCTCCCCCCCCTGCCCCCCCCCCAACTTTAAATTAAAAAGGGGCTGGTGTTAAGTATAGCTCGGACACACAACGCTGTACAACAGAGGGGCAGAAAAGCACTAGTGTTTGTCAGCCTGAGTCTGCCTTTGTCTTCACCCTTATCCAAATAATTTCTTTTGGATAATGTCACTGAGCAATTAAAAACTAACTTCCTGGATTAACAGTATGTATTTACTGAAACACTCAGTAACTCGGGTATAGCGTCTCAAGAACCAGCATGTCAAATCCTTAAAAAGAACGCTGGAAGAGAGGAGTATCCCTTTGAAACGTGCTCAGCTTCCATTTTCCTAAGTGACTTCAGTGATTTTGAGGGGGTTTTGACACACAGTATGACTTTGATGAAAGTTGGATTTTGTCTTTTCTAAAAAATTTCCAAAGCCGCGCATGCACAGTACTTTCAACAGGTGATTATGCTAATCCAAAAAAATGGCTTAGATGAGTGTGTTACAGCGTGACAAAATTGTATTATTCCATGAAGTGAGGAACCTATAGCTGCAGTATCTTCCTACCCTCAGGAAAAAAATACAACCAAGGCAAGTGGGAGAATAGAATGAAGCACTCTGGTTTTAAAACTGAATATCACTACAAACATAATGGAAGAAAAAGCTCTTTGCAGATTAATTACATTCAAGTGAACAGAGAACTGCTCGAGGAAGAGGGAAACATTGGACAAACAAGCATTTCTTTTATTCCTTTGTACATTTAGATTAACAATTTAAGCAGATACCGCTACCTAGGGAAAGGTTACAGAGAAGACGGAGTGAGACTCCTGGAGGTACACAGGAACAGCAGAAGCAACGGATCCAAGTTGCAGCAGGAGAAATCTCTCCTAAATATCAGGAATTACAGTGGTCAGACACTAGAAGAGGGCCCCAGACAGGCTGCAAAATCTCCATCCTTGGAGACAGTCAAAACTTGACCATGCTCAGGGCATCATCAGCGCTGCTCTGAGGAAGGACCTGCAGATGTCCCCTCTGACCCGAATTACCGTACGGTGCTACAAGCCTGGACAACAGGTACCCCAGTAACACACCCTGCTCCCCACAGCGGAGTAACAGCTGTTTATGTAGGGCTTGTGCCCACGTGTACGTCTGTAACTGCTACTCTCAGGTGGAGGGAGGGGATTCTGCCCCTCTGCTCTGCTGAGACCCCACCTGGAATACTGTGTCCAGCTCTGGAGACCCCAACATAACAAGGACATGGACCTGTTGGAGCAGGACCAGAGGAGGCCATGAAGATGATGAGAGGGCTGGAGCCCCTCTTCTGTAAAGACAGGGTGAGAGAGTTGGGGTTGTTCAGCCTGGAGAAGAGAAGGCTCTGGGGAGACCTTAGAGCCCCTGCCAGTATTTGAAAGGGGGCTACAAGAAAGCTGGAGAGGGACTTTTTACATGGGCATGTAGCAACAGGACGAGGGGTGATGGCTTCAAACTGGAAGACAGGAGATTTAGATTAGATCTCAGGAAGAAATTTTTCACTCTGAGGGTGCTGAGACACTGGAACAGGTTGCCCAGGGAAGCTGTGGATACCCCATCCCTGGAAGTCTCCAAGGCCAGGTTGGATGGGGCTTTGAGCAGCCTAGTCTAGTGGGAGGTGTCCCTGCCCATGGCAAGGGGGTTGGAACTAGATGATCTTTAAGGTCCCGTCCAACCTAAACCATTCTATGATTCTATAATTTAAAGACTTATACAGAAGTATTTACAATGGGTGAAATACCACTAATGGGTAAAATAAATAAATAAACCAACCCTTTTCTAACATTAGATTGCCAGCCTTGTATGAACAATAAGCCTTTTCGTTTAAATTCTTTTAGGTAGCAGAAAACTAAAGCTGAGTATTTTTATCTTGAAAAACTGTATTGCCAAATAAGAAAACCTAAAAAGGGATTGTGTGACATCCGAAAGGTGATTTTTTTAATTTTTTTTTATAAACTGACATTTACATCACACTGAATTCTTTAAAAGCTTTCATCCGTCTTCCCTTCAGTTTTATGTTAGCTACCTTAGTCTCCTTTTTCTCAATGTTCTGTTTACCCCAGAAACACCAGCCTATCTTCTTTTTCCAGACCCTTACTACTGAGGCATCCTTATTCCCTTAAATGACTTCCTAGGACATTAATGGTAGAGGGAGAGCAAGCAACACCGCAGCCTGCCAGTGGAAATAAAACACCACCTTGCTAATCACTGATCACAGAGAAAGGGTGAAAAGCATTAGCATCTCACCAATTGCTAAATGCCTTGTAAATATTTACTAAATTGCAAACTTTCATCATTAATCTTACTGTGTCAAGCTCCAGCAGCGAGCCAAGTTTTATCCTTGGTATCACAGACCAGCACCACTGCAATCACACAGCTGAGCTTACAGAATGATTTAAGTCGCTCCTGAAGCAGAACTGCAGAACAGAAGTTTAACGTCGGCTGTAAATTCAACCCCCGTAACCCAAAACGCACAGCAAGTACCCGCGTTAAAATGACTCCCCGGGAACCGCAGCTTAAGCTCACACAAACAAGGTCCTGTCCAGGTGCCAAGCCACACATACCTGCGGGGTGAGACAAGATTCCTAAATATTACAGCTTTAAGTTCACAAAAGGAGGGCGACGGGTACTGGGAAGAAGGAAGCGCTGCCAGCAGAGGACTGGTCAGACCCTCTGGTCTCAGCTCTGGACACGCTCCTCTATCCCCTTTCCCTCCGCTTACGAGAGCGACATGAAGCCCAGACCCAAACCACAGAAAAGCGTAAGTCAAATGAAATTTATAAAAAAATACGAACAGTTCTAAAGAGCTATGAAAATTTAATTTTGCTATGAGTGCAGTAAATTCATGCTTCCTGAATATAAATGTTAAAAAGAGAAGTATATTAAGTCTTTTAATAGGACACAGACTTTGCACTTTTTTTTTTTCCTACAGCAGTACCCTGGACTATCAGTAAGTCTGTGGGATGAATCCAGTCAGAATCCCACTCAACACACTCACGTACGTGTGATCTCTCCCCTTCCCTCCACAGCCAGTGTCAGCCATCATCCCAGACGAACCCCCTTCCCCTTCCATACCTGAGTACCGATTTCCCTTCAACGCTGCAGATTTCAGAAGAGCAGGGAGCGAAAAGTTTCTTACAGAGACTTTCAGTAAATAACTACACAGAGCATCACCATCTTGCGAGTATACTTACGTAGCTCAAAACCAGGCAACTGAAATGGATTTTGTGGAAATGCTGCAGGGTAAGCATATAAAAATGCTGGTGGTACTCACTCAGGAAGCCAGCTGACAGAATCCATCAGAGAAAGAATTAGAAGCAGCGATATTTTATCAAATTCAGTTGCAGCTTTTTGCAACGGGATGTTTGTTAACATCCTATAGGAACTGTGAAAACTGTCAGAAAGGCCCCCGGAATAACGCAGCCTTTCCATAACCCTCTATATTGTTCTCCTGGCTGCGTAACAGACAGAAGAAGTTTCTCTACAGTGGCAGAACAACGAGCCCCTGCTGATGCGGAGATCAGGTTTGCCTCTGTGGAGGAAAGCGGTGTGGCTTCAGCGGGACAACGGAGCTTCCACAAATCGCAATTTAAATGCGCTGCCTGATTTTTAGAGGTGAGCGAGCTACGCAATTTTTGTTTGCGACACGGGGGGTTTTTTAAATCCCTTCCATTTTTACTAAATGAGTGTTTAAATCCAGCCAGGTAGTTTGGCCCTAGAAGCTGCAGCACAGGCAGGACTTCCAGCCTTGCTGGAGCACCACATTCCCCAGCGCTGCTCGGAATGGAGGGTTTCAAAATCCCGTTTTAACAGCCACCCCCAACGCTGCTAAACTTAGAGAAGCAGAATACCACCACCACCACCACCCGCTGAAGGGTTTTTTGCCAAGTTTTCCCTCTTCTCCTCCTCCTCTGAAGGAAAGCTAAAGATAAAAGGTGGGACTCGGCAACTCCGTATCCCTGGTTACGTTTCAGTGCGGCACGTACAACGTGCGCAGCTGATGACAAAATTGTCAAATTAGGATTCTGAACTCCATTCCACCTGTTTTTGCACGCAGCTAAGCATGGAGGTCAGAGGAAAACTGTGCACACTTCCTTTACGGTTAATGGGAGTCTCCGGGACATGATTCATGTCGTCCTAAAGCAGACAGCTACACCAGTGCAATCACTCGCAAGTGTCCGCGCGTCCTCTGCCAACTATTAAACCAAACCCATTGTATTTCCATGCACACATGACAAAGCCACGTGCTAATCTTTATTATCAAAGGATTATTTTACCAAAAAAAACCCCAACAAAACAATGGAAAAAAATATTCAAACACATTGAACAAAATGGAAGATGCCCTAATCTCTACCAACCAAAGCAAGGAAAATTGTCCCGTTCCTGACCACCTGGTAAGACACAGCACCATTTCCATTTTTCAGACATAAAATCATTTCCAGTAGCACTAGCAACAGCTCGAGTATTTGACTGAAAATGTTCTACCAGACATTCTAGTATTGCATTATTTAGGACTCCTCCGAGCAAGCATCTCTTTCAGTCACGCGACCTCAGCTGAGGGACAACAGAACATCTGTCTGGATCAGCTTTTCCTCAAAAAAAGGACCGAAATGCTGAAATCAATACACAAGCAGTGTTTGTGAATAAACACAGAAAAAGAAAAAAAAAAAATTAAAAAAAAAGAAAATAATCAGCCATTGGGGAGGGGAGTTAGGGATGGGCAGCGAGCGCGGGGACCCTGGGACATCTCCTGACACCTCCTGGCTCCGGACAGGGCAAGAATAATTATATGTGGTTCTCCCAGCAATCAAGAAAAGTGGCATATTTGGCCAAAAGGCAGGTCATGGTTTAGAAACACATTGGTATTATTTCCTGTGACTGTTCCAAAGGCTGCATTTAACCTCTGGGAAGTGATATGAATAGACGGGATGTTTTCCAGAGGGAAGGGTGCTAGTGGTCAGTTTTACCCAAATGTTGCCAAAGTAGTATCTTCAGGTTAAGTACCTGTTGATGTGTTTTAATTTTTTCTAGGAGAATTAAAAAGTGACTTCTCTAGTTAATACTGGCTTCTCCCCTTCACTAGAACATAAATCAAGAATTTAGCATGTTGACACTCAGCTCTATTGCTCAATACTATTATTCAACATGCAAGAGAGCTGCTTACAGAGATGTTAACCCAGACTTCTGCAAAGAAAACACAAGAATTTATAGGTTTTCTGCCACTTAGTAAACTTCAGATTTATTAAAAAAAAACCTCAAGAAATGTTTGGTTGCTTTGTATGATGAAACAGAAAGCAAAACCAAAATTGCTTTCAAAGACATCTGCCTAGTGGACTTGGTAGTCATTTCCACAACTGCAACATTTTATCAGCTATTTAACGGAAAATACAGGATACGGATTCCCAGACTATCACAGCTGCTGTACATATATGGTCATAATTAAAGCAAGAAAGCCTGTTTACTCCTGTGAAATACCTCCTAACAGCCAGCTAGCTGACTATCACCTAATCAGCTGTTAAAAAGGTGAAAACAGTGAACCTGTTTTCCAGGGAGAATTATTATCCATTCAAAACTGTGTCAGTACTATGCAAACCAGAAATCTTTATTGACTTTATTAGCAGAAAAGAAGATAAAGCCATTTGCTACTTGAAGGGTATCATGCACAGACCACCTACGGTGGGACTTAAGAAATCATCTTCACTATGAAAAAATTCAGTGAGGTTTTTGGTTTTTGTTTTAAAAAAGAGCAGCATGTATTGGGCTGACAATTACTTGAAAATAGTTCAGAAACAACACCATAAATTTGTGGTTTTGTTTTCCCACCTTGACTCCAACTGGTAATTTAAAGTGGCCAATAGAAACGTTTTACTCCAACCTTGCACCATCAGCAAAGGAAAAAAAAATAAATCAAGCATTCTGGTAAGTAGTAGGTGCCTTAACTGTTGGCTGAAGATTTAATGAATTTTTACCTATGGACTTCTAAAATTATTTAAAGTGAATTCCAACATCCCCCATCAAGCACTAATGATAAACAAAGCCAAAACTAAACTGTACCGTGTTGAATTTAGGATTATCACAGCCTATTCTGCAATGACACAGCCCAGCCAGTATTTTATGCTTATCTCTTTTTAGTACCTATTCCAGACATTTCCAAAACAAAACCAGTGTTACTTCTGTGTTTTAGTAAAAACACTATGCAAACAAATGCATATCCTTGGACACTAATATCCCACTTCTGAGGTGCTGGAGTGTGTTTTGTACGGACTGAGTGCCAGGTTACCTTGCTAAAAACGGTACCGCCATGCCCTGCTGGTCATCATCACAGCTGCCTTCTGGGATTTTCACAATTAGTTTCCTTTTCACAGCTTATATCCCTGCTGATACTACTGGGACTTGATTGGTCGGTTTTGGCTTGTTTTATTACTTCTTTTTTTTTTGGGTGGGGGTGTTATTTTTTGGTTTTCTTGGTTTTAGAAGCCCAGGAGAATTATTTTTTTATGTTGCAGAGCTCCAATAAATATTTTTAGATATTCAATTTAGGAAGACTACAAGTAGTCGAACCGAGTTTGGTGAAAGAAATACTTCTGGGTGGCGGGGGAAGAATCAGAACTGTCTGATGCTGCAGGAATTCACGACCACTGTGGAAATCGTATTTGAACCGAACCACCATAGCGCAAGGTCAACATGAAGTTTTGTACTTCAGGGCTTAATCTGGCATATCACACAGCGCAAAATGAAATGGCATAGTTTCATTCTTTCTATTCAGGACGTTTCCTGAAAGCACACTTCGAACAGAAATTATAAAGCGAAACCTCCTGCCGATCTCATCTTCTCTTGAGATGTGGTTCTGCAGTTACCGAGTGCTACTCTGCATCGCACGGACACGGTACCTTCCCGATGGATCCCAGGGCACCTGGTCCCGAGGAATCTATGGAAGCCACTTCTTGCATCTGGAGCAGGCTTTGCCTGAAAGCTCATTTTTCTCCCTTTAATATTAGAGTTTTATAACGCGAGATAGGAACGGTACTTAGTTATTATGTTGAAGATAAACAACCGTTTGATGTAAAAGTAGTGAAAATAATCCATCGCCACCAAAACAACTGACAAGTGTAGTTTAAAAAAAAAAACACTCTGCTCCCAGAGCTCACTTGCCTGCCAGAATGGTGTGGAACAGGTCATTGATAATAAAGTGCAGCAGTCATAGTACAAGTAAACACAGGAATGGGACCTAACAGATTCCTTTTTCAAAACTGCCAAGTTTCATTTCCAGTTTTCTTCCAATTCCCATCCTTTGCCCTGTCACGACATGTTTACACACACACCAAAAAAAAAAAGTGGCAGCAATTTTAAGGTACCGTGTTGGGCACCAACAAGTCTGAAAGACTTATAGAGGAAAACACCCCAAACTATCGTAATACTAACAGTGGATGCCCTTTGGAGTAAGGCTTGATACCGTGTCTAACTTGTCAGCATCCTCCTTTCCAATAGAGACTGCAAGAATTTGCTGGAGCGTTTCAAACTTCTTACGGGTCAGGAAAAAAAGGCATTTTTAATTTCAGGGCACAGTTTGCATTAAACTGTCAGTTCCATCATGATAAACTGGAGCTGGAAATATTCACGTGGTCAATCCACTCTAAAATTAAGAAGGACGTTTCTTGGGTTTTTTTAGGTCTTACTTTCATTCTCCTTTAAGCTTCACCATACTTGCTTCCTTGACATCTTCAATCTCAACACAACAGGGAACCTTCCAGAAAGACACGAGATTTTGAAATGTGAGGAAAAAGGAGTCCCACAGCTATGTACTCACGAATAAACCCGATTAAACAAATCCACTTAAAATCTCATTCCTTTGTGGATAAGCACAGACCTCTACACAGATGCAAATTGTTTTACAGTTATGTTGTAAACCCCCTCCTTCTGGGACTTTTCAATTTATGTCAATGTGCAATTAGCAAATGAATTGCACTGTAGATTGCATTCACTACTCTTTTCCTTTTCTTTTTTTTTTAATTCCCCAATTCCCCCCCCTTGCCACTTCCAAAACTCTCAAATCATTTTCAACCTACTGATTCGCAACAAAATCAGCTTCGTATCATAAAAAGTCATGAGAATTGGCAGGTGGCCACCAAACGACTTGGCGGAAGGAATCATCCTCCAGCACACGTAACCCATCACAGGAAAGCTGCCGGTGAGAGCTCGCGATAAATGTAAGTACAGACACTTGACATGTTCAGTTGGTCACTGTGGAAAGACATTTTCCCCTTCCTTGCCCTACCGACTGATGACATTCATATGCTGAAACACGACCGGTATGTTTGTAATATTATTTTTCAGTGCCTCCATAAGACTACTTTTGTTACAACAAATGCAAATTGCTGTCAGTTAATCCTGCTTAGGAATTCCCTGATAAACTATTTTGGCAACCGTATCTTCAAGGATTACGCAGGTCACCGGTACGAAGCGTGAGCAAATGCTTCCTTTTACCCAAACGGGACGTTTTACCTTTAATTCTGAAGCTATGCTGTACTGTGGAAAGAGCCCCAGCATAGTTACTCTATTTTACTGGCTATTTTTCATGCACGTCCTCCCTTTAAAAACAGCACAACGTACACTGAAGGTTTTTAACCAATTGTTATGAAGAAGAAATAAATGTCATGGCTTGAAGAATCAAAGCTGCTATGCAATGGCGGTGATCCTGCATCAAGATATCTTCCTAGATTTTAACAGGAGAGATAAGAAACATAGAGAACGCCTCCCCTGATAAGACAGTTCCTACGCCATTTTGGCCAAATTATTGGGGCCAATGTGTCCACACAGTATGGTCCAGGGTTCCTCATCCCTGCACCACCTCCCTCCCCAAACATCTACTATAGCTTCTCCCACCAGAATTGCCCCCGGGCACAGTCACCGGTGCCAAACACCTCCCAGTCCCTTAAACTGCAGCATCATTGGAGCACAAAGAGGCAGTTGTCGCAATCCAGAAACTTATGATGAGAAGAGAAAACGGCAAGAAAGCGAAATACAGCAAGGGTGAGAATCAAAAACCACCAAAGGTCAAAGCTTCACTCCAAAAAACCCTGTAAAATACATGCTTAAACTGTTTTTTCCGGAAACGCTTTGTGTTCATCAAATTGTTAATGTACATCTTTAACCAATTCTAGTTTCAGTTTACAAGAAGTCCCATAAGCCTGTTTTTTAGATTAGTAAGGCTTTCGTGAAGGTTTATCGAGGTCCTTTATAACCTTAAAAGTTCTTATCTCTCCAGGTGGTAAATATGTGATCTTTCAATAAGACCGGTTGAAGCAAATACAAATTATGAAGTGTATCTTCTAGGAAGGTGTCGCTATTGCCCACTCCTTTGCAGAGAACTTCCATCTGAACCATCACGAGGAGAAATTGCCAACACCCCAGTTCAAGCAAACCTCAACAACTTCCAAACCTGTGCCCACCACCCTGAACTTTCCCAAAGCTTTCCGGTAATTAGATCCCCAGTAACCAGACGTAGGTGCATGCATGGGTAACCAATGCAAGTATGTAAACATTCAGGCACATACATATAAACCGGATTTCACGGACAAAAATCAAAAAGCACTGCCAGCAAATTGTTAAACGCATGCTTGGAACGACTTTGTACAAAATTCATACCCTTAAAAAAATTATTTTACTGACTCCCAGAGGCCAGGAGAGCTGTACACTAAGGAGATGACCAACCTTTGCAAATCGTCAAATAAACCACTAAGTTTAAAATTTTACTGCCGGTTAGAGCAGACAAGGAAATAGCAAGATTAGTTTTCCCCGCTAATTCTGCGGGGAATCCTGGAGGACAACTCGGGAAGCAAGAGAGCTGCCGGGGTCGGGGAGAGCACAGCAGTAAATAAAAATCAATACAGCACTTTCTACCCGGAAAACAAGGAGAAGGGCCTGCAACAGCAGCAGCAAACTGACAGCACTGGCTGAGTAGTTACAAGAGCTGACTTGACTTTAAACAAAACCATCTATATATACACACACATACCCACTGTAACTTCAGGTCAACGAGAAATATTTGTTTCTTCCAGAATTGTTCTGAATTTTTATAAACATTTTTTAAAAAGTCACATACACAGTAGGTTTTGATGGATCAGGCATCCTTCATTTAGGATCGCTCCTCTGTGCAAAATAACAGCCTGCAGTATCTTATTTGCCTCTGTCTGTCAGGCTTTAAATATACTAATAAACATTTGGAAGAGATTAATAGTTCTTCCTTGGAAAAAGAAATAAGAAAAAAACCACCTCATTTAAAATACCCCGACACCCTTAGAATCCAAGTCTACCATGTATTTATTCCGATTTAACTCACAATAAATCTTCTAGATAATAGAATTGCAGTTCTAGTACAGCTAATCACTTCTAATAATGGGTTTTGTTTGGTTTGGGGTTTTTTTGTTTTTGGTTTTTTTTAAAAGAATCATACTTTACCATCCTGTACAATGAAAACAAGATGTGGCACTTTTATGCAACTGATCATTTTGATAACACATTGAATAAAGCCTACAAACTTTATGTAGGCCCAATACCACGCACGGAACTTCCTCTGCTCATTTCTCTAAAGCTGTGGTAGTCTAAAGCTAAAGTGGTATTTTTACCACTAATATCTATGTTAAACAGCTGCTACTGGAAGGACCGGACTGTACAGGACTCAGATTTTTTTTTTTTTTGGTCATACAGCAAACATTCTAGAAATATAAAAAAAGGCCAAAATTATACCACAGTAGACCACATGGAACTTTTTTTTTTTTTCACTCTGATCTATTTAGATGCTACTTACACCTTCCACATTTGTCACATCTATGTCCCTTTTACACCTTAACCTCTCTAAGTAAAAATAAAGCAAGCTCCCGTCAATCTCTGGCAAAAGTCAAATACATAGAAGATTAACATTTCCAACGTGAAAATCTTAAAAAATTTCTCTGGCTGCATTATAGCCCAAAAGGCATCCTTCCTCCGTGCCTGCCCGCAGCTCCTTACAAAAAGCTCTGGAAGTTCAGGACAGCATTTAAACCCACTGATACCACGTTGTCCTGTTTGAGCCTCCTGGCCAGGAAGATGAGCACTGAAAATACCAAGTACAGCAGTATGGTTCAATACAACGGACGCACGAAGACTTCAGAGATGCTGCTGAGCGTTTTTGGGAGATTTTCCAGGCAGGTCGCCACTGCTGAGAGGAAGCAAACGGCATACAGCCCTCACCAGCAATCCAGATGTGGTCTTCGAACATCTAATAGGTTCTTGAGGTTTAGGAGGGATATCAGGAAAAAAATTCTTCATCGAAAGGGTTATCAAACATTGGAACAGGCAGCCCACTGGCAGTGGTGGGATTTCCATCCCTGGGGGTATTTAGAATATGGGTAGATGTGGTGCTGAGGGACGCGAGTTACGGGTGGCTTTGGCAGCATTAGGTTGATGGTTGGACCTGATGATCTTAAAGGTCCCTTCCAACCTACATGACTCTGTGATTAGCTTTGCTCATTAGCTCCATCAGCCATTCTCTTATTTCAGCTTGGAAGACTCCTGTCCCTTTCCGGATCTACTCAGGAAGCGGGCTAAGGGAACACATACAACCACCCAGCTGGGCGGACAGAGAGCCACCTACTTCATCTTGAGAGCATCCACTGCCCCTGGCAGACCCTAAACCTATTCCCTCTCCCACTGTCAGCCCTCATAGGGGCTCAGCAGCCCTCAAGGGCGAAGACTTCACACCCTCCTGCCCACTTCTGGATCTACTCAGGAACCGGGCTAAGGCAACACATGCAACCATCCAGCTGGTTGGACAGAGACCCACCAACTTCACCGTGAAAGCACCCACTGCCCCTGGCAGACCCTAAACCTATTCCCTCTCCCACTGTCAGCCCTCATAGGGGCTCAGCAGCCCTCAAGGGCGAAGACTTCACACCCTCCTGCCCACTTCTGGATCTACTCAGGAACCGGGCTAAGGCAACACATGCAACCATCCAGCTGGTTGGACAGAGACCCACCAACTTCACCGTGAAAGCACCCACTGCCCCTGGCAGACCCTAAACCTATTCCCTCTCCCACTGTCAGCCCTTGTACGGGCTCAGCAGCCCTCAAGAGCGAAGACTTCAAACCCTCCACTCTGTCCCTCAAACAGGCTGGAGCACTTGGGCAGCTCTTCTCCTTCCTGGTGCTAAACACCCACATGCCTAGTTTCTCCCCCAGCAAGGTATATCCCCCAGGCAGGGAGGAAGAGGAGGGATAAGCCCCATCTTCCCCTACTGATCCACACAGTGGTAAAAAACTAAAAAAAATGTAGAGTTAGACCCATGTTCGCTTTCCTTATTTTTTTTTTTTAAATAAGAAAACATTAAATCTCGCGGACAAAACCACATCAAATATAATTCAAAGTAATCTATCTGAAATTCTCTGTCGGGTAGGGTTGATTAAAGAACAAATTCACTCCCCAAGTTAACACTTCCATATGCAGGATTGCCTGAAACTGGACTTTCAATGGAAAATGTACTATTGAGCACCAACCACAATGGTCATTGCCAACAACTCTTCCAGCTCAAAATTTAGCTGAAAACAAAGGCCTACTTGCTTACAGTGAGTATTTAAGATTCGACATATATAAAACTTGCAAGCCAGAACTAATTTGCAACCGTTTTCATGTTTGAATGACGACTTTTACAGGGTAGTAAAACCTCACATATTAAGCGTTCCATGATGGAAAAATAAGCTTCCCACAGTTAAAGCTATCCACCAGGCAAACGGGAACCAACGCTGACCAAAGTAGTGAGTTCCATTTCTCTCAGCTTTCGCTTTCTCAGCATTTTGGTTTCATATCACTTTAAAGAAACAAACATGGACCCGTTATCCGGAGGCTTATTTGTAATGTTCAGATTAAATTCTGAAAGATGAAGTGTAGTGTCGATGGCACCGCATTTTACTGATTATGTCAGAAAATGCTATTTGCATTTCTGACTGCCGAATTGACGAAATGTAGGTCAACTTTGGCTTTTTAAAGGCATCTTTAACTTCTGAACACTTTAGTTAAATCACTGCCTTGAAACACATAGGAATTGGAGATGACATGCGCTATGAAGAAATGATAATGCTGCAGCTTACAGACACGGAATGAATATCAGATATTCATGCAAATTATCATTCACGTTACTGCCAGTACACTGCAGCTCGTTAACCACTACCCTAAATCAAATCTCGGGTTACTACAGGTTACTACAGCCTCCCTGCAACATAAAACCTACTGTATGGTTCCTCTGGTTTCATGTAACAACTATGTCATTAGTTAATGATTTAAAATTTTGCCCTCTGCGAGCAATTCGCATTCCAATGTAGCACTGGAGTGGTTTCCATTTCTATTTTTTTTTTTAGTGCTACTTTCAAGTTAAAATCTGTAGTTAATATTACAAAAATGTGTTGAGACAACGTCTCAGGAATATTAACATATGCTCAAATGTTTGAGTACTCTGAATCCTGATGATGTAATGGCAAAAAAGAACATTCAAAATATTTTCATATATTTTCAAAATGCCTTTTGTTGAAGACACAATTAAAGACACTTATTTTGGCTTTTAACTTGAGATCTTAAGAACTTGTTATTTAAAATGATAATGAAATTAGCCTCATTGCCAGTTTTTTCCAATCTCATTTGAAAGAAAAGAAGGCAGAAAAGTTTGCCTGTTTGTTAAAACATCCTTGGGGAATTACACTGTTCATTAAAAAAAGTTACAAAGGTTTAGGTTCCACCGTGAACCTGTTTCAAGTAATTTACTGCAGAACACATGCTTCTGTAGGGGCACTAAAACATTCAGTTACTCTAAATAACTGAAAATAGATGCTCAGCTGACAGAGAAAATTTTTAGAAGCCGGAAAAGATGTATCTGAAGAGAAAAAACACCACCGCAGCCTGAAGGATCCGATACCTGAAGCAGGACTGGACTATTATTACGCTGCTGCTTAACTTGGCACATGGAAACTGCATGGAATTTGCATCATTTATGAGGATCAAATTAAAGCACATATGTAAAAAAGGGAAATTCACTTATTTGGACTGACTGCCTATCCCTCACCCGTGGTCACACTCTCTATGTTACATTCAGTGCAAAGATTCATCAGCATTGCACCGTTTCCTACAGATTTAGCTGTACAGATTTTACATTACAGGTCACTGTTCCACTAATTAATAAGAATTAATACTTTCCTTCTACAACAAACAGTTGATCTTATCTGTAGAACTGATTCTATGGAGATTCAGATTTTCAGTTTTTCTTTCTATTTTTTCTTAATTGCTCACATTTATCGCCGATACAACCACTCCCCTATTCACATACTAATGTCTCCATTTTAATTTCAGGTCTCGTTAAGGGTTTCAATTTCCAGAAGTGCCAAATGACCACTGCATAAAATATTTCTGTGAAGAACTACTATTTTCATCACTTAAAAAAAACTAACAGGGAATTAAATTCGCCATGAATTTAGTGCTCAAAATATTTTTAACCACCTACGGATCACTTCCAGTTGGGAGAACGTAAGTTTCTATTTCCCAGAACTAATTTAATGACATAGATAGGGACCAAAATCCTCCAGGAGCACAAACACCAGGCATTTCAGAACAAACATTACAATAACAATAAAACACGATTGTAGCAACTTTCCATGCTCAGCTTTCATTTTGACAGACAACTAAATACAGTGCACCACCATGTGGCAACATATTAGGCAATCGTTCACATACCAAGATCTGTTTTTTTCCACCTTTGAAATTTTTTTACTATTTGTTAAATGTTAACAGTTCCATTTTAGTATTAATAAGCTCCTCTTTAATAAGTTGTCACATTTTCACTTATCTCAAAAGCTCGTTTTTAAAACATGCAGATTAGCAAGAAAACACTCGGGCATTTTTATTTGTAAAGCACAATATTTACCTAAAAACATAACTGCCCCACGACCAGAGAACAGCTCTGTTTCTTGCCAATCACGCTCTCTTGCACAAGAGAAATTTGGCATAAGCACATACTGCACATCGAGCTCCTTTTAAAACATAAATACATTTAAAAAAAAATAAATCAAGCTAAATGCTGGACTCACGTCTGATTAAAAGCCTCAAAAAAAAATATCTTAGAGAACAAAAAAATCAAACACTTGAAGGTACACACATGCATTATTTAGCAGTTGCTCAGCTACTGTAAAACTGCTTCTCTCCAGCTTAACTACAAGAAAAATAATAAATCTATTTTTTCCATGAGAAACACCAGCAGAAGTTCCCCAAACCCCTGAGAAAACCCTGACTCCCGAAGCCACTACACGCCACTTAGTACCCTGGAACATCCTTCTGCAGCCAAAGGATAAACTTGGGAGGAAAAAGCAGGTTTTCATTAAACTGGACAGCCCTTGCTCGCACAGTAGAGTGCTGCTGTAATTCACTGCATTACAAAAATCTCAGAAGACAGGCTTTGGTGATTCTTGTATCCGTTAAATAAAGAGTTAATTCACTAAGCCTTAACGTGTTCGTTAGCCATTTTGTACCAACACATTCAGTTCAATCTGAATTCACAGCAAAGCCCCACTTTCAACACCAGTCTCCCACCAGGAACCCATCCGTATTCCCCATCGCAGCTTCCAGCTCTCCCGTGGCTCACCGGAGCCAAAGGTTTTGCTAAAACTGTTAAGGAATCTAACAGAAAATTGGGTGACGCGATAAGCAACCACGCGAGGAAGGCAGGTCGCCCAACGGGTTTTCCCAAGCTCCGTACCTCGAGCAGTGGGGAAAGCCGTGGCGGAAGAGGTAGGAGCACGGAGCGTTCTCCTTCCCGAGCCAGGGATGGACAGACCTGCAATCAATCCTCTTCCTGCAAAAGTTGCTCCGGCGTGATTCGAGTGTCTCACCACAGAGTCAATCCAAAGCATGCACTTTAGCCACATTTAAAATAAAATACAGGGAAAAAAACCAGCAATATTAATCCACCTTCTGTATTAAGATCACACTGAAGCTTCCTCTTGCCTCAAACTCCAACTGCCCCCCCTTCCGCTCTCCCCCAGCCCACCCTCGCTAAACACGCAGCCCGAAAAAGCCCCTGCTATGCAATTAGGACCATCGTGATTTTCTGCCGAAGACAAACCAACAGCAAGAACACAATGCATATTATGCAAGTTACTGCATAGTTATGCAAGTTATATGCATATTTTCGCTACGCAGCACAGCTCACCGTACCGAGGACTCCGAAGACACTTGTTTGATGTGGATGCTTACTCTTCTTTCCAGCTGTCATATCCTCCTCTACTTGTCTCAACCGGCTTTTTTTTTTCATTTTTACACTAAAATATCAACCAGCTGCTAACAGTATCAATAAAGCCCTTCCAGTACATACAATAATAAAGGTCGTTAAGACCACAAGAACATCTGAGCACAGTGTCATTAAAGTCTCCTCCAAGCCAGGTCTCAGGAGACACGGCAGGGAGAGCACCAGCCCCTTATTTACTGTAGTTACCCCACGCTCAACGTTGCCAAAAAGGAGGAAAACATCAGAAATCTCTCAAGACAAACAAGGCCTCGCAGTGGAAGTATCACTTCACAAGGGATAGGGATTGGAGAGTTATGTAAGCACTCCTATACCCAACAAAAATGACATTTTTTTTTGTCCAAGCACACACCCACCCGATGGCATTTCTTGTTTTGGTTTGGTTTTTAAATCTACCTCCATGCTTCTTCTGCGGTTGGCATCAGTGAGGTGAGAAAATAGGGATTTCACGTACAGCCTTGAATTCGGAAAGTACCAGGGAGCAACATCTCCAACAGCACACGACCCCTCGCTATTTACAAGATGAGCTGCACAAAAACCAGAAGCTTTCCGGACACTAAAACCCATCGATTTTAGGGGGAAGATGTATCACTCTACCCATTTTAGAAGACCACTTGGAGGTCTATTTCGATACCGGCATCGCCACACGCTCTACTTCTAATTTCTGTCCTTTCTCCTCCTTTTTACCAGCATGCCTGTAACAAAACTTCAACTCGAGATGCAAATAACTTCCCAAACCTGAGAGCAATCCCACACAACTCGGAACCCCGCCGCTTACCCGGACTTTCCTCACCGCCAGCTGCAAGGACGCAACCACTCAACAGCCCAAAAAACCCTCCCAGCTTCCAAAAGGAAACAAGGTTAAGGTCAATCGTCAACGTCTAGACTTTTGAGGAGAAGCAGCTCCTTTGGCTGGGCTGGATCCATCTTATTTTGGAGTAAAACACAACCTAAGCGTGATGCCTTACGCAAGCAACAACTATTTATCGACAAAGTAAACAGAGCCCGCGTTTCTTCCCGAGATACACAACTCTCCTCCCAAAACAAACCCGAAAAGTCATCGCGATTCCTAAGGGCGAGGGAAGGAGGAATACAGGAAAGCGGGGAGAAATCAGGAAAGCCTTTTTTTAAAAAAACCTCTACAGCTGAGATTTATTTCAAAACCTTCCACGACGCCCCCAGCGTGGGCATCCTTTCCCCAAAAAGCGGGGCGCAGCGACCACCTGGCAAAGTTACCTCGCCGACCCGCAGGGGACAAGAGTGTTTTATTTAAATGAGTGTTGATTACAACTCAATATTTAAACACGGTGACAAGTTCTCAAGCCGCATCCAGCGGAGCGGTGGCAGAGACCTTCATGCAAATATCTTCATCCCACACGAAGAAAAAAAAAAAAACAACACAACAACAAGAAGCAAAAAAAAAACCCACCCCAAACCAAAAAAACCCACCAAGCCCAACAAGCTCTCCTCTCTTCGCAGCAGCCTGGAGAGGATTAGGCACTCCCTGAAGAACGCAAGTTCTACGTGCGTTTTTAAGAAGAGATTTCCGGGGGGTGGGG
>VZSF01005734.1:0-20135 GCA_013398295.1 Chionis minor
TTCTGTGATTCTATGATTGCACTGAGGTCATTCTTCCCGCAAAGACAAAACACAGTGTGCACATCTCTGCAGAGAAACTGAACTTGTGTGTAACACCCCTACTAGTCGCTTGACATTCCACAGGGTTGACCTAGCACCTTCACAAGGTAAAGTCTCTTTCCTGATCCTTACTGCTTAAAAATGAGTTGTTGTCTAGTTCTTCCATGGGTTCAGACATTCTTACTCCTTAGTTCTGCTCTTCATGGGATGGGTCTGTCCTAGATGGAAGCTCTCCTGTTTTTCTGATGTGCTTTCGTTAGAAAATCATTCAGGAGAGAGTTCCTTATACTGGATCTTGACATTATCTTGGAGGCAGATGTTTGATTCTTTCTTCTTAAATCCCAGTTTTCAGAAGGCATGCATACGCTTATGTGTTTGGGTATATTACTTATGGTTCTCTGAACATTTGGCAATGATTATGTACATAAATTATCAAAATCCAAAAAAGATAAACCAACACTACTCTGAAAATGAAAAAGCTTGGTCCTAATCACAGTCACAGGCTGTCTTATCTGGGAAGAGGGATGCTAACCCTCTTCCACATTTTCATGTATTGATTTGTGTATAAACATGAGAGAGAGAAAGGGAATTGCACATGGATTTCCTACTGTGTCACCATCCTGGAAGGGATAGCAGGCATGCTATGAGAGTTTAAAGCTCAGTAAATGTTTCTATTATTACCTATTAAGAAAGGGCAATGGAGATAAAAGTGTTGGGAACATTTTCCTGGCTAGAAAAAAAAATCTATATTCACTATGTTCCTGTGGGATTATTTAATAAATAATCTTGAATAAAGAAAAACAAACAAACACAATAACAAAACAACCATGGAAAAGGTTGAATAACTTGAAGTGATTTCTATACAATTATTGGAAAATAGCAATTTTCTTACATTTTCTAAGACCCTACTAGTTGCCAGGTTTTCACTTAGCTCTGTCCTTACAGTAATGGAAGAGTATTCAGATTCTCCTTTGTTAATACTTCTGATATCTGTTGAAGTGAAAACACAGCAGGGTATGAGCAATCCAAGAGGTTCCTGGATTGTGTTGATAATAACTTCCTTCTCCAAGCGATAGAGGATCTAGCAAGCAGAGGTGCTGTGCTGGACCTTCTTCTCACCAATAAGGAGGGACTGGTGGGGAATGTAGAGCTCAAAGACAGCCTTGGCTTCAATGACCATGAGACAGTGGGGTTCGAGATCCTTAGGGTGGCAAGGAGGACACACAATAAGCTCACTATCCTGGCCTACAGGAGAGCAGACTTTGGCCTCTTCAGGGATCTGTTTGGTAAACTACCATGAGAAAAATCTGGGGAGAAAACAGGAGCCCAGGAAAGCTGGTTAATATTCAAGGATCACCTCCTCCAAGCTCAGGACTGATGCATCCCAACAAAGAGGAAGTTGGGCAAACATGTCAGGAGGCCTGCATGGATGAGCTAAAGAGATCCTGGAGAAACTCAAACTCAAAAAGGAAACCTACAGAGCGTGGAAAAAAGGACAAGGTAGCCTGGGAGGAATACAGAGAAATTGTCTGAGCACTGAGGGATCAGGTTAGGAAAGCTAAAGCTCTGATAGAGTTAAATCTGGCCAGGGATGTCAAGGGCAGCAAGTAAAGCTTCTATAGGTACGTTGGTGATAAAAGAAACACTAGGGAAAATGTAGGCCCTCTCCAAAGGGAAACAGGAGACCTGGTTATCCAGCATATGGAGAAGGCTGAAGTAGTCAATGACTTTTTGGCCTCAGTCTTCACCAGCAAGTGCTGTAGCAACACCGCTCAAGTTGCAGAAGACAAAGGCAGGGATTGGGACAATGATGAACCAGCCACTGTAGGAAAAGACCAGGTTCAAGACCATCTAAGGCCTGAAGCTGCACAAGTCCATGGGACCCGATTAGATTCATCTGCAAGTCCTGCAGGAACTGGCATAAGAAGTTGCCAAGCCAGTATCCATCATATTTGAGAAGAAACGGCAGTCTGGTAAAATTCCCACTGACTGGAAAAAGGGAAACATAAGTCTCATTTTTAGGAAGGGAAAAAGGAAGACCTGGGGTACTACAGGACAGTCAGTGTCACCTCTGTGCCTGGCAAGATCATGGAGCAGATCCTCCTGGGAAATATGCTAAGGCACATGGAAAAGAAGGAGGTGACTGGTGACAGCCAATATGGCTTCACTAAACATGAATCGTGTCTCACAAATTTGGTGGCCTTCTATGACTGCATTACAGCATTGGCGGATAAGGGAAGAGCAACTGACATCATCTATCTAGACTTATGCAAAGCATTTCACACTGTCCCACACAATATCTTTGTCTCTACAGTGGAGATACATGGATTTTGTGGACGTATCACTTTGTGGATAAGGAATTGGCTGGATGGCTGCACTCAAAGTGTTGCAGTTACAGGGATGAATGTCCAAGTAGAGACCAGTGATGAGTGGTGTTCCTCACGGGTCAGTGCTGGGGCCAGTGTTGTTTAGCACCTTTGTTGGCAACATAGATATTAGGATTGGGTGTACCATCAGCAAGTTGGACGATGATACCAAGCTATGTGGAGCAGGACATGTGGAGGGAAGGGATGCTATTGAGAGGGACCTGGATAGGCTTGAGAGGTCAGCCTGTATGAACCTCATGAAGTTCAACAAGGCCAAGTAGAAGATCTTGCACGTGAGTTGGGGCAAACCCAAGAACAAATACAGGCAGGGAACAGAAAAGATTGAGAGCAGCCATGAGGAAANACCAGCCACTGTAGGAAAAGACCAGGTTCAAGACCATCTAAGGCCTGAAGCTGCACAAGTCCATGGGACCCGATTAGATTCATCTGCAAGTCCTGCAGGAACTGGCATAAGAAGTTGCCAAGCCAGTATCCATCATATTTGAGAAGAAACGGCAGTCTGGTAAAATTCCCACTGACTGGAAAAAGGGAAACATAAGTCTCATTTTTAGGAAGGGAAAAAGGAAGACCTGGGGTACTACAGGACAGTCAGTGTCACCTCTGTGCCTGGCAAGATCATGGAGCAGATCCTCCTGGGAAATATGCTAAGGCACATGGAAAAGAAGGAGGTGACTGGTGACAGCCAATATGGCTTCACTAAACATGAATCGTGTCTCACAAATTTGGTGGCCTTCTATGACTGCATTACAGCATTGGCGGATAAGGGAAGAGCAACTGACATCATCTATCTAGACTTATGCAAAGCATTTCACACTGTCCCACACAATATCTTTGTCTCTACAGTGGAGATACATGGATTTTGTGGACGTATCACTTTGTGGATAAGGAATTGGCTGGATGGCTGCACTCAAAGTGTTGCAGTTACAGGGATGAATGTCCAAGTAGAGACCAGTGATGAGTGGTGTTCCTCACGGGTCAGTGCTGGGGCCAGTGTTGTTTAGCACCTTTGTTGGCAACATAGATATTAGGATTGGGTGTACCATCAGCAAGTTGGACGATGATACCAAGCTATGTGGAGCAGGACATGTGGAGGGAAGGGATGCTATTGAGAGGGACCTGGATAGGCTTGAGAGGTCAGCCTGTATGAACCTCATGAAGTTCAACAAGGCCAAGTAGAAGATCTTGCACGTGAGTTGGGGCAAACCCAAGAACAAATACAGGCAGGGAACAGAAAAGATTGAGAGCAGCCATGAGGAAAAGGACTTGTGGGTGTTGGTTGATGAAAAGCTCAACATGATCCAGCAATGTGCACTCACAGCCCAGACAGCCAGCTGCATCCTGGGCTGCATTAAAAGAAGCATGGCTAGCAGGTCGAGGGAGGTGATTCTGCCTCTCTACTCATCTCTCATGAGACCTCACCTGCAATACTGCATCCAGCTCTGGATCCCTCAACATAAGAAGGACATGGACCTGTTGCAGCAGGGCCAGAGGATGGCCACAAAGATGATCAGAGGATTAGAGCATGTCTGCTATGAAGACAGGCTGAAGGAGTTATGATTGTTCAGCCTGGAGAAGAGAAGGCTCCAGGGAGACCATATAGCAGCCTTCCAGTACCTAAGGGGGGCCTACAAGAAAGATGGGAGGAACTCTTTATCAGGGAGTGTAGTGATAGGATTAGGGGTAATGGTTTTAAAATGAAGCAGGGTAGATTTAGATTAGATATCAAGAAGAAATTCTTTACTGTGAGGATTCCCCAGAGAAGTTGTGGATGTCCCATCCCTGGAAGTGGTCAAGGCCAGGTTGGATGGGGCTTTCAGTAACATGGTCTAGTGGAAGTTGTCCCTGCCCATGGCAGCGTGGTCGGAAGCAGATAATCTCTGAGGTCCCTTCCAACCCATTGATTCTAATACTTGGAAAATTACTTAGGTTCAGCACAATGTTGGTTTCCCCAGTGCTTCCCTTCTATCTTCTATTTTTAAAATCATTTTAAAAATAATTTTAAAAATGCATATACAAATGGTTTTTTATAGCATAACTTTGTGCTAGAATGGTGTGTCTGAAAATATTTCTAAATATGTCATAAATAAAAGGAACTGTGAGGAAAATTTAAACATTTAGGATGTAATCGGCAAATGTGACATATTCTAAATGGTAATCAAGAAATTAAACCACTGACCTAGAAAATCAGCTCCTAATGACAGATACTGGAGTAGTACAGATTCTCCACAGAGAGAGTAGAAAAAAAAACCCCAACACCATAAACAAGAATTTATTTTGCATTTCAGAAATAAGATGTTGTGCTTGTGATAGGCAAATTTTGACTAGTGCTAAACAAGTGTTCACAGTGGCTTAAGTTATCCACAACTCTCTTTTTCTACCACAATTAAGTTCCCTTGGCCACTGCACAGGATGCGGAACTTATATTGCAGATATAACTATGCTAATATATCCATGCTGATATAGCTGTGACAGCAGAATCCTTTTCTATAGAGGTAGAGTATGTTGACAAGTTTTTCTGCCTGCATAGTTGTACAACTACCCCAAGCACCCAGAGGTCAGCCCGTAAAGCTCTCTTTTGTCAGCAAAGCTGTGTCCATGTTGGTTTTTTGTCTGATGTAGGTAATTTGGCAAAGAATATGTGGTTTTTCACACTCTTTACTGACATAGCTGTGTGGGTAAAACATCATAGAGCAGAAACATGCATACATAATATGTCTCTCCCTCCCCAGCCTGCCTTTTCTTTTCACCTCACCACAAATTATTAATTTGAGGCATGGTTTGCTGAAGAACAGAACAGACAAAAGGAGTTTAAATTTGTACATCACTGTTTCTCCCAGATATTACTAGAGGGTCATGGGACAGAAGAAATAGAAGAATGTGTAGTGCAAGTAAAATTTCAAGACAACTCCATAAATTTTTTTTTGTTAAGATGACATTAGATACTGAGAAAAAGTAACGTACAGGCTTGCCACTAGAAATTTTTGAGGACAGAGGCTCAACATGTCAAATATACACAGGTAGGATAAAGAAACATCAAGGTACTAATAGTCCACCAAAGTATATTGTAGAGCATGGTTTTAAAGAAATGGGAGGCCCACTACCGGGTTCACTAAGCCTGGGCTCAGTTTGCGCTTCTCTGCCAGCATTCAGGAAACTCCAACCAGTGGAGAAAAATAAATGAATACAGGTTATCCTGCCAGCCCCAGTTGGGTCCTAGCATCCTGTAGCAAGGTTGACACTCAAGGGAGGGATTTTCAAAGCAGTGTTTCTTAGGACTTGGCCACTGAAATTTGATTCTGTTACGTAGAGCCAAGTAGATGTCACACAGCAGGAGGGGAAACAGCAGGATCCTTTCTTCAGCTCACATTTACCCATGAGAAGCTCTAAAAAATGTACTATTCCATCTTTTCTGATCCACACACCAAGTAAGTGTTCATGTGTCACCAAAGTACTACCCTATGTGTTCAGCTGTTAAAGGATCTAGGTGTTATATTTGTCTTTTTTATGCTTGTCTGCTCCCTTGTATCTCCTGCTGAGATCCCCTTTTTCCAATGTATGTTGGCTGAGTCACAGTGAGTGGCTGAAATGACTCTACAGAGCGACAGAAAGTCATAGATACTGGTTTCTAGGACCAGCTATGTCTCTCTAGAGACACTTCTATTTTGTCCAGCATGTTAATAAATAGCAAGTGGTAGGTAGAAATAAAATAGCTGTGCTACCTGTATGTTGCTAGACACACTCTTCTCCTCCCATTTTTTATTTCTTCTCTCATCCATTAATGCCATACTTGAGCTTCTCTCAAGTGGGTCAATCTGCTAAAGAACCTACAATAACAATAAAAGAGGGCTGTACTTTAGATGAGGTTTTTCCTGGTTCCTTAGCAAGACAATCCTTCATTTTGTTGCTACAAAAAGGGTCTTAGAACAGGAATGTTCTGATATGAATCAATGAGAGTGATCCACAGGAATAAGAGTTTTCTGAAGAAGTTGAACAATAAGTATTTACTTGAAATATATTTTTGTATAAATCAGGCAGCTAGGAAGTCACTCAAATCAATGCCAGCAGTTGTTCTGTGTAAATCTTTCTGTTTGGACTAGCTGACCAGCCTGGGGCACAAGGAAGCAGGAACATCCGTTATCATATTTATTCATTAGAGTTAATTCACTTCCCAATAAAGGCCAGTTATAAATGTGTGTGTCATGAACAAAGCAGGTTAAACAATAACAAGTGGATGGAAAAATAGAACATCATGAAACAGATTTCACAGCATTTTATTTTGCATGTTATTTGCATCTCTTACAAAAAATCTAGTAGAAGAAACCTGAAAAGAAGAGCCTAGAATTAAAAGATAATCTTTTACCATAATGGGACAACTTCTAAGAGAACGGTGGAGGAAAAGAACAAAAAGAACACGAAATAAGATCTACAAATAATGGTGTAAAAAGAGATAATTTTTTTCAAGTTATGACTGTTTGCATTCCTCTAATCATATTGTGATAACTGAAGTCACATTCCAGTGTATTATTGAGGTTATACAAGTCCACTGCACTTACTGTAACACTTGATAGCCATTGGATTACACTTCAGTAATCCTGAAAAAGAAAAAAAGAATGGCTTGAGCTGTTTTCCATTTTACTTCAACTGATCTGGTCAGACGAACTTGATTAAACAAGCAGCAGGACTATTTGTCTTATGGACTGTAGAAAGCAGGGTTTCAGTAGTATGGACTGGGGCTTATGGTATTGATCTCACCATCACGATTGACAGTGATTGCTTTCTAAGCTGGTAGCTGGATGGGAGAGAAAAATAAAGGACAAATTCTTTGCTCAACCATAAAATGTCAATTAACAGTCCTGGTGAAAAAAACATTACCTACCTGGATTGTTTTACAATGAGACAGTGTAAAACGAGTAAGTAGTGGAGGACCATTTGTTTGCTACTTTTTTAAAACCACAGTCAGTCCACACAGGTATTATTGCAACATATTTGTTTAAGAATGGCAACCAGAGACTTTTCTTAAGCATGGGGGTGAGGGGAAAGGACGAAACAGAGTGAGTTATAACACTGTTCAAATTGTAGTGAACTTTGGTCAGTGAAGAATCCAGAAGATGTGACATCACCTAGTACATATTTGTGTTTGAAAGTGCTCCTTTTCATTTAACTGCAACAGCAGTTGATTTATTTTGTAGTTTGGTACACAACCTATAAAATACTTGATCCCTTGCGCACTCATTTTCAAAAAATACCTTCAGAAGTTTTGATCATTTCCTTCCACTATCTGAATATTATTTCGGATGAAGTCAGGAAATTGTTGACGCTAACTATCATTTTTTTTGGTTGTTCTTAATAACTGATGTCAGGCACAGGAAATGTCTCAGAGTGATAGCACTTGGCAAGAAGTATCTCTGGTTTTGCACACAAGGAAGCGACATGGGCATCTGTAATAGTGTTTGGGAGGATCATTCTGTGCCTTGGTCCTTTCCCTCTTTGGTTTCTTTGCTGGTAGTAAGAGCACTAATCACAGAATCATAGAATGGTTTAGATTAGAAGGGACCTTAAAAATCACCTAGTTCTAACCCCCCTGCCATGGGCAAGGACACCTCCCACTACACCTGGTAGCTCAAAGCCCCATCTAACCCGTTTCCAGGGATGGGGCCTCCATAGCTTCCCCGGGCAATCTGTTCCAGTGTCTCACCACCCTCAGAGTGAAAAATTTCTTCCTGATATCTAATCCGAATCTACTCTTTTCCAGTTTGAAGCCATTACCCCTTGTCCTATCACTATGTGCCTTTGTAAAAATTGCCTCTCTAGATTTCTTGTAGGCCACCCCATCAGTGTTGATTATATTGCCAATTTCACTTCATGGTAATGTCACTGGTAAGAAGAATGCTAAAAACAACTGCCTCTTAGGCACAAGCATAAAATGTATTTCACGCAAACTAACAAGCACTAATGACCTTCAGGTACCCGCTGGTGCTACTGGTGTAGGGTGTACATAATCATTGACTTCATCCTGAAATGTTGTACACCAGCCCACTGCCTGTTCACAGAACTTTCCAAGTCTTCCTTCACTCCTGGCATTATTATTTTATACTTCCTTTTCAGTTTCTAAGCCCAGTCCATAATTTAACATGCAAGATTCTTTTATATTTAAGAATGATATTAACCATCTGCAATATTTTTTTTGTTACAGGTAGCATTTCCAAATTGTTCAAACGAAATGATTAGAACTAAGAAATAGGTCACAACCTTGGCAACCATCTGATGTGAGACAATGTAATCTGCTAGCACACTGGTTGTCATGGAAACTGACAATATTGGATTTTTCATTCAATGCAACCTGTGTTTTATGCATAAATTATTAGCATATTAAATCGAAAGCACTGACACTTCAAAGCATACCACCCATGTGTTTTATACGTGTTCACAAGTAACTTAACTCATTCCTATTGGCATTCAGGAGAGGGTTCAGCAGTTGATGACTCTGTCAGAGGAAGGATTTTTTTAGATTGGACAGTACAGACCTGTACTTTTGAGCTAAGGAGATTTCAGGCTCTATCCCTTTTAGCTAATGACCCACACAAGTGTAATCATTTGTTTTGCTTTTAGGGTCTGTACTGTCAATCATCTCATAGCTAAAAATTTGTCTGATGCTAAAACAACTTTGTGAGGTATGTTGAAATTTCTATATTGCTTGTTTTTTTTCTCATCCCCAGCTGACATGAGAATAAGATCTTCTGGATTCTGCTTTCTGGGGAAAACAAAGAATTCTTTCACTCCTGCCCAGCCCCTTATTCGTCCCCCAACTTCTTCCCTGAACAGCCGGAAGTAAAACTTCCTCTTTTAAGCTCAGGAACTAGTGCTTATGTCTCTCTCCCATCTTGCTGAATTCCCAAATTGCTAAACCATCATCTCTGTTTCCGTGTTGGCTTCCTTCACCTGTTCTGTATTTGTTTGCAGGACATATTGTTTGCCAAGAAATGGCATTTCTGAATGGCAAAAGGTTCACTTTATTTTTTTTAGTTTCCCCAGCCTGAATCTCTGTGTGTAGTAACTTTCAATGTGGGAAATATCCAGAGGTATGAAATGAGACCATTAACCCACTGCCAAAGAATGACTGTCATACAGCACATAATCTGAGCTGACATCCACGTCTCTTTCTTCTGTAAAGAACATCTTGCCCTTCACTGAAACATTAAAAAAGTTTGAAAGTTGATAACAAAGGACCAAAAAATGTGCTGAATTTCATCTGTAGACCTTTAAAAACAGACAGGGTAACAGCCCATCACTTTTTCCTACCTGCAAACCTTTGGCATGGCAAAGAAAACCTCATGACCTGCAAGTTTTTTATCATAGTGCTCACAATCCAGTTTGGTTTCCCAGTAAGAACCATCCTTCCCATTTTTCATGGAATTCAGATTTGATCTGTAAGGAAAACAGACTTTAAAGTGTATGTAAGGAGACAGAAGAAGCATCACACTGGGTTCCAAAGTGTAACATGAATGTCCTTCTAAAGAGGGGAAGGGAACATTCATCCTAAATTTACAGTTCATTCACAAATAATGCAAGTTGTTTTTCTCAGTGGAAGTGAAAAGACATCAGTTCTTGGCTATCTGGATCACTTTTCTGTGTTTTGTATTAACAAATCATGCAAAGTCAGTACATAGACCACAGAACGTCTATTTTCCTCAAATGTCTTCCCTCTTATTCTGAAATATTTATGAAAGCTGCAACATAAGTTGGAAAAATTCTGTTCTTAAATTACGTGCCCTTTGGACATGGCTAATTTAGAGAAATTTCTTTTACTATCATAGCTACGTATGATTCCTTAATGTGAAAACTTTACATGCTTTTTCTCTTCATGTCATCCATTTGTGACAGATGATCTCAAGCACTTGCCCTGAGTAACTCCAATTGGCCTAGTCAAACTATTGCTGATGTCAGGGGAAATATTCTGTATTTGCAAGTTTCATCAAAACTTTCTCTTTTGCCACAGTATTTTAGTATTAAAAAAATTTGTATTAACCAGTATAAATGGGTTTTGCCACAAGAATTTTTTTTTTTTTAAGAAAACATAGAAGACATACTCTTTTGTTATTCACTCTGATGATTAAATTAGGTAAATGGATTTGGGTTTTAGCTATGATATTTTTCTGGTTACTTCTGCTGGTCTCTCCATATAAATTTAAATATATATGGAAAGTAGAACTCCCATTGAATGTATTGGATCTATTTCAATGGCAGATCAGTCCAGATATAGTTTTTTATTGTGTCTTTGGTCGTTTCTTTATTCCCCCTTCCCCACAAAAAAAAAAAAAAAAAAAAAAAAAAAAAAAAAACAAAAAAAAAAAAAAAAAAAAAAGAACCAAATCAACAAAGAGCTAATAAATACCTGCTTAAAAGCTCTCCCCTTGTGGCATTGTGGAGACTAAAGACTGTTCACTTATTTTGCTCAATGAGAAGACAAGAAGCTTGTTTTCTCTTTTTCTGTTTTATCTCTGGAGTGTTTTGGTCTCCGCAGACAATACATGACCATGTTACCTTTATTTCTAAAATTTCCAGTACATCCCTACAACTCAATAACATGAACAAGCAGCAATTCTGGATACTGCCTTAATGAAATGAAACAGGTTTTCCTATAAACTTTTATACATCACTTTGGCCGTTTCTGATATTGATATTTCCAATGTAATTAAAAGGTGAAAGGAGTTTTACTGCAGAATCAACATAATGTCCAGATTCTATTTGTGCTCCAGAAAGACGGGATTGCCTTCTGTAGAGTGAGGTTTAGAAGTAGCCAAGAAGAACAAGAGTATGAAGTCAGACTTCAAGCTATAGTTCTGTAAGTGTTTTAGGAACAAAAAAACTATTTAGAAGAATGTGTTTAAGTAAAAAGTAGCCTCTCAATGAGAGAAAAGTCAGAAGTGATTTGGCTCAGACAGATTGCTTACACTTTTAGCCCTGCAAGAGCCTCTTCAAACATATTGAGCCCACCCATAAAGCTTTCTGTGAACATCTACCTCATTCATGAAAGTTACCTACCACTTTTGTATTTGAATGGCAGAATATGCAATACCTGATGTTGCTCAGATCTCTTTTTACTTGAAGAATGTAGAATTCCTTCTGGTAAAACCAAATCCTCAGTAAGCTTAGGGTTTTGATAGCAGAGATTTGTATTGTGAAAGCAAGTTTGAAGTTCCTCCTGGACTTCAAACCTAGAGAAGAGAGCAACAAACATCAAAGATATCTTTTGTCAGATAAGGATGGTTCTAGTTAATATGGTCTAGTCAGTTAAAGTACCTGTGTTTGGCCCACATGAGCCACTTAATAAAGTTATTCAATTTGATAACTCAATCTGCTGAGCAGATTTAATACTGATTACCAACATGAAACACTTTCATTTGTGGCTGTGCATAAATAACCCATAGTGCACACACACACAGAACCTAAGGAGCTAAACAGTGAAGGTGTTAAGCTGCCCGTCATGAATTTGTTGCTTTTAAGAGGCTCCTGAAAGCATAAGTTGGAAGGAGCTGTCGTTCTTGTTGGGGTGGCTCAGTGCAATGTTGATCGCACATGGAGATCTGCCATGGGCTACTAGTTGCTCTGCTCATCTCTACAGCAGCTTGTTGATTTGAGAGCAGGTACATAGGGAGCTCTCACTAAGACAGCAGTCTGGTACCTAGCTGATCTTTGGGTTACACTGTCCTGGGTTGCTAGCACAAATACTTAGCCTGCTGCATTTTTGGCAACTGCAGTGACTGTCACTCCTCAACAGTCCTGTGGAGCCACCTGTCCTTGCAGCTTTCCAGTCCACAGGCCACTCTCAAGAGCCAGGCAAACATCAGTGGGTGTCTACAGCTATTGTTCTCATGGTTTGATGTCTTCCCTGGGTTCTGGACAACATTCCCTTCAGGACCACTGGATTTCTTAGGAACCAATTTGTAGATTTCAAGCTCTGACCTTTTTTCCCCAGTCATCCTGGAAACTACTTCATGGAGCAGATTCTTTTTTAACTGATAAAGAGGTTTTAGGGGTTTTATCATTTCCAGATCCACATCTTGGCAAAGCAACCATAGGCATATTAACCAGGCTACTGTATTTTAATACTTGTTGAAATGTCTCTTAGTTAGATTATTGTGTAGCTTCTTAAGTGTAACTCCCTTTAGATCTAATCTCCATGGCAAGTAATCCATCATAAACAAACACAGGGGCACAGGCCATCGTCATAGTGATAGAATACAACTTTGGTTTGGTTTGGTTTTTTTCCCACAGTTCTCTACAGTAGCTTTCAAAGCCTTCTTTATTGTCATTTTGTTTTATCAACATTGATCAGAGACCCTGGTGGCAAGCCAGAACACAGAGATCTCAGGTTCGAGTAAGAGAGAATTAGAAATGGATAAAGCACAATGTATTAACAAAGATTTTGACTAAATACAATTCCAAAGTTTTTTTCAGGCTACTTAACTGATTTTGGTTTGTTAGTGCAAATGGCTTTTCTTATGTGTTTTGGAGGGGGGAATTTTGGTTTAATTTGTTTTTAATAATTTGAGAAGGTGGTGTACTCCAAATATAAGTATGTTCCCTTCCACACTGCTACATACAAGTACTTAGAGCTTTCTGAGTTTTCATATGTATGCCTAGCCCTGATTATAAATAGAAAGCAGAACAAGGAACGGAACAGTTATTTGACTGTCAAACGTTGAAGCTCAAACCTGAACTTCAGGGCGGACGAAATCAAAGTATTACAAAAAGGCTGTATTGACATCAGTAGAAAGATTCTTGGCATGGAAGTATTTTATCACACATATAATTTTTCTGATCACTTGTCTAATAAGTTTTGGTTGGTTTGGTTGGTTTGGTTTGTAGGTCATCCTGCTGTGTGTTCAGTACTGAAGAAACCCAGGCAAACAGAAAATAATGACCCACCATTAGCTGCCCAAACTGGACAGTGTAGACTGCTACCTGTGAGTTTAGCCTCTTCTCAGACTTGTCTTGCTCTAGAGAGACATCACAAGCATTCATGTGTAAGAAATTCTACTTGTCATATGTACAAGTGAGGTGACAACTCTCAAACCTAATCAGTTCCTTTGGGCCAGGGTAGAGAGATGAGTTCTTGCATGGCTTTCTGTTCCTAAAGTCAGCATCCTTGATGCACTCCTACTCACTGTAACTTCAGACCCTGTTGTCTTAGTCATCTGTCTTTTTTTATGCTATTGCATGCTTTTTCCACCAGATGGTAGGCAATAAAAGCAGGAAACACAAGCTTATCTGATACTGTATGCTTAAAAGAAATCAAACAAAATTAAATAAAGTGCAACTGTGAAACAATTCTCCATATGCTGGACTTCTGTTTATGCTTGCAACTAAAAGGCAGCACTGGAAGAGATCTGGTCAGTGCTTGCAGGTATTTGATTGATACCACAAGTAAGGCCTATGTAAGCACACGGTACATATGTTATTACATATTGAAAAAATGCTATTGTGTCTTCTATTCTGTTATTCTCTAGTTGTAAACAAAACTAATTATTATCAGGATATGCATTTTCTGTCAATTCCTTTAAGGAACACCATTTATTCCACTTATCCTGCTGTAACCAGATAAATGAAATTGTCTCCCCAATGTGTAAATTTCTTCTCCTGCCTTGTTAGTGCTGTCTTGTACATGAGGTACTCATTTAGTTGCAAAAAACAATTATCATCCCTGTCTGGATACATTAAGAATTTTCCTACAAGTCTTTTTCTCTCTATCATATTTTAAGCAACACTGTACATGAATTATTCATATTGCCCATCTTGCAGGCAGGTTTTTTTATTATTAAATTCGATCATAATAATAGTTATTACCACAGTCATGGCAGTTTTATGAGTATTCTTCAATGCCATTACCTGGAAAGATTTCAATCAAGACATATAAAAGATGCAAATCAATTTCCATAATAAAATTAAACTGTACCATCTACTCTTTCATCCTTGCAATAGAGTTGATTGACAACTTCTCCCTGATAGTTACAGCCGATAACTTGCAGGTATGGTAATGGAGAATGGCAGTTTCTCTTGCTATAGTATTCTAAGAAATTCAGTATTTTTCTTGCCTTGTCGGTATTTAATGCTCATGTCTTCATGCAAATACAGTGTTTAAGATGCAAACATTCAGTTTACAAATATTCCTCCTGAACAAGACAATTATTTCTCTCTGGTAATACGAGATTTGCCTTTTACTAATGAAAGGCAGTACAGAATAAATGAAATCCTTTAATGAATGTTCTTATTTGTTACACTCTGAGTAGTGCTGCTTCTCACAAAGGGATCTTTTTCCAAGGAGGATGTTTTCCAGGTCATTCCCCTACCTGCATCCTGCACTTTTATTTTAAATCTTTCTCTCTTCCTTGTTTTAGCACTGCTTTAGCACAGGTTTTAATGACCTGTGGTGGTTCTTCTTTGCTTCCTTTATATGCTAACACTTGATAACTTGTTCTACTTCCTTGTTTGATTACCTCTTCTGTTTCTCTGTGTGCTCCCCATTTATCATTTCCTAGTGCTTTAGATCAAAGGTGCTGTCTAAATAAAACATAAAATGCAATGTCCACTGGTACTGGAATTAACTTGCATATAGTTTTGCCTCTACTCTGGAGGCAGATTAAATCTTGATAAAAGTTTCAAATCAGGGCCCTTGACTTCAGATCCATTTACATCAACTGAAAGGCAGAGCAGCACATTCATCTTGAAGGAGTTACTTTGGAATGATGCTGGGGTAATTAAGATGAGAATATAAACAGCTTTAATAGGGATAAATGGATCTTCTCTCTTCAATTAAGGTTCAAGAAAGGCCAAACAATATGAACCATCAATCAACCCTAATACCTTGGGAAATAAAGTGATCACCATTTAGAATCAAGAATAAATTTATTTTCATGATACAGAATTGGACAGTTCTATGCATTATGTAAAGGTTAATGTTCCTATTGAAGTTTCTGGGTGGCATCTGTTCAAAGTAGACTCCAGGAGCAGAGACATTTTTGCTCTGTTCTCGTATAAAATCCTTACACTCCTAAGAACTTCCACTTTCATGTTCAAAAACACTTAAAAAGATAGATTACATCACACTTCAAGAAACTAAACCATGCAAGACTGAACTGATGTCTGTTATGTAATTCAATTTATTACAGCAAGGCTTCAGAATTAATGAGTGAATTACAATTTTTCCCATAAGCAATTTTTTATTCCTGCTAAGGTCATGTTAGGACTATTACTGTTATTTCTGAAGATGCATGATGAAAAATGAAATAAACTGTGCATTTTTCTGTATAAGTTTCTATTTTCAAATGTATTTAGAGGTTGTCTAGATTGCCATTTAAATTATTCATCAACCTTTAATGCTACCTGCATATTACGGCATCTGTCGAAATCACTTTCTGCTGAAAATTAATTGCTTTCTTCATCTGCAACAGTTCCTGAAGTTTGTTGCTGTTTTTTCCAACTGGTGTGTGTCTCAGTATTAGCCATCTGTAATAAATCCTTAATTTCTACATTTATAACTGCCCTTCACCAAGACCATTCTATTAGCTAGGGTTATAGGTTATTCCATCACATTTTCAAAATTATTTTAGCTCTGAATATAATGTTTGGGATTGATGGTAGCACAATAGCTAGTGTGTAAAATATGCAGTTCGTGTGTACAATGAGACATTTAGAACAAATGCCGCCAGCATCGCTTTGGGATAAACCTTTTACACCACAGATCACTAGAAATTCAAAAAGGTGTTGACCGGTGTTTTCCAAAGGGATGAAAGTCCATTTGGGTCTTAGTTCTCACTCTCATTGCCTTTGAAAGAAACAAGTTCCTGGCAAATGAGCTCGGGCTGATCTTGCTGTGTCAGTTTAAGATATCTGCTGGAAGCAAGTACTTCTGTGGCAGAGCTGACAGAAGAAAAATGCATGTGCTAGACATTTTGTTTTAAAGGTTAGTGCATTAGCTTAGCAGTAAGTGGGAAACTGGGAAAAGTGCCAAGATGTATGCCTAACTGGTTTGAGTACCAGGGCACATTGCACTCCCTGAAGTCTGCCTGAGGAATGGTAACCACAGGCAGACAGTTAACACTACAAATTTAGGCTACTAGTGTCTAAAAATGCTGCAGTGGTTTACTCAGCCAGTGAGACAAAACATTAGGATTTAGACTTTGGAAAGCCCCATACCCTACTAACAGGGAAAAACCTTCCTGTGTAGGTATGAAGGATCCATCATCAAGCTGCCACTGTGATTTAATGCTATTTATGTCTGCATTAGCAAACTTAACAGGTCTGAGACCACTTCTCTGTCTGTGAGAGCAAGTGGGGCAGCATGACCTGTGTCCACTCTTGCAGATGGGAAAAATTTCAGGTCTGAGATAATCCTCAAACCATATTTATGCTCTCTCTGAGGGAGTTTTACATGACACAGACTGAAGTTGTGCCAAATTAATTAACCTGTACAGGTGATGGTGCGTCAGTGTGGCCTTGATTAATTTACCACTGAAGATGAAGCAACAGATCATACAACTTTAGGAAGTAGGAGAATAAGGATTTAATGAACAACATGGTCATCTGCGGTAGAAAACCCCGAGACCTTTGGTATTTTTCACACACCTACCATAAGAATAGTACCTTTTTACACCCTGCAAAAAATGAGCTAGACTTTCTCTCTGTTTAAGAATGCAGAAACAAGACGCAAAGTCCATGAGAATCCACCAGTTAACCATTCAAATTATCTTTTCCTGTCTCCCCAGTCAAGCAGGACAACACCAATTTTACTGCTATTATTTACAGTGACGTCCTTGTGATGACTCCTTTTTTATTGTTGGGTGGGATGGCAAAGAGACTGATGACCCTCATCATCATTTTACACAAGCGTACAAGTGTTCAGCCTTCTGCACTTGCAGAGACAAGGGAAAAAATTGCCATTAAGAAAAAGTACTTTAGTCTCTGCCAGCTTGGTTTTGGGTTGATTTTTTTTCTCACCACAAAATCACAGGAACATCCAGGTTGGTAATCAAAATCACGTTTAGTTCACTCTCCCTGCTCAAGCAGGGACACCTAAAGCAGGTTGCCCAGGACTGTGATCAGGCAGATTTTGAGTAGCTCCATGGTAGAGACTGCGAAACCTCTCTGGGCAACCTGTTCCAGCATCTGATCACCCTCTTGGTAAAAAAAATTTTTTCTTACGTTCAGATGAAATTTCATGTGTTTTAATTTATGTCTGTTACCTCTGGTATTGCAACCAGGCACCACTGAGAAAAGCCTGGTTCTGTCTTCTTTATTCCCTCTCAAAAAAAATCATAAAATCATAGAACGATTTGCATTGGAAGGGACCTCAAAGATCATCTACTTCCAACCACAATTCCATGGACAGGGACACCATCCACTAGATCATGTTACTCAAAACCCCATCCAACCTNTCACCCTCTTGGTAAAAAAAATTTTTTCTTACGTTCAGATGAAATTTCATGTGTTTTAATTTATGTCTGTTACCTCTGGTATTGCAACCAGGCACCACTGAGAAAAGCCTGGTTCTGTCTTCTTTATTCCCTCTCAAAAAAAATCATAAAATCATAGAACGATTTGCATTGGAAGGGACCTCAAAGATCATCTACTTCCAACCACAATTCCATGGACAGGGACACCATCCACTAGATCATGTTACTCAAAACCCCATCCAACCTGGCCTTGAACACTTCCAGGGATGACGCATCTATAACCTCTCTGGGCAGCCTGTTCCAGTGCCTCATCACCCTCATAGTAAAGAATTTCTTCCTAATATCTAATCTAATTCTGTATTATTTCAGTTTAAATCCATTACCCGTCATCCTATAGCTACACTCCCTGATAAAGTGTTCATCCCCATCTTTTCTGGAGGCCCTCTTTAAGCTCTGGAAGGCTGCTGTAAGATCTCCCTGGACCCTTCTCTTCTCCAGGCTGAGCAACCCCAACTCTCTCAGCCGGTCCTCATAGCAGAGGTGCTCCAGCCTCCTGATCATTTGCAGGGCCCTCCTCTGGACTCACTCCAACAGGTCCCTGTCCTTGTTATGTGGGGGGCCCCAGCACTGGATGCAGCACTCCAGGTGGGGTCTCATGAGAGTGGAGTAGAGGGGCAGAATCATCTCCCTTGACCTGCTGGCCACACTTCTTTGCATACAGCCCAGGATGCAGTTGATAGGTATAGGATAGAGGAACACCAGTCTTCACTGATATCCACTTGGACATCATCCAGTTGACCGCAAAACTTCGAGTGCAGCCATCCAGCCAATTCCTTATCCACCAAGTGGTCCATCCATCAAATCCATGTCTCTCTAATGTAGAGACAAAGATGTTGCACGGGACAGTGTCAAATGCTTAGCATAAGTTGAGGCAGATGACATCAGTTGCTCTTTCCTTACCCACCAACATTGTAACCCCACCGTAGAAGGTCACCAAACTTGTCAGACACAATTTGCCTTTAGTGAAACCATGTTGGCTGTCACCAGTCATCTTCTTTTCTATGTGCCTTAGCATATTTTCCAGGAGGACCTGCTCCATGATCTTGCTGGGCACAGAGGTGAGACTGACTGTCCTGTAGTTCCCCAGGTCGTCTTTTTTTCCCTTTCTAAAAGTGTGGGTCATGTTTTCTGTTTTTCATTCAGTGGGAACTTCACCACACTGCCATGACTTCTGCTTAGCAACTTCGTACGCCAGTTTCCTCAGGACTTGTGGATGAATCTCATCATGTCCCATGGACTTGTGCACCTTGAGGTTCCTTAGATGGTCTTGAACCTGGTTGTCTCCTACAGTGGATAGTCCCTCTTTGTCCTAGTTTGAGATAAGACAGGACCCATTTTCTGTTTTGTAATTTTACTTTGCAGCTAAGCTTCTTCTAACTAACTAAACTTTCTGTAATAAAAAGCATATTGTGCAGAAAACATTGGCTCTCAGAGTGATAAGACTGTAATTTTAGTTTAATTACTGGCAATGTATGCAAAGGAATGGTATGCAGAGAGGCTCTTCTTTATACTTATTGCTATAACAACCAAGGTCAGCTAACTTTGTTGTTTGTCCTGTTGAAGGGTCAGAAGTGCAAGAGTGTAGAGGCGTCACATATGCAGGGAGGAGCAGACAGGACAGGTGACCCAAAACTGACCAATAAGGTATTCCATCCCATCTGCCTCATGCTCAGTATAAAAGCTGAGGGATAAAAGGGTCAGGCCTCCTGCTTCAATGGCCAGCATTTAAGGAGGACTCTTGTCTGTTCTTTTGCCTTTGATCCCCAACCATGCGTTCCTGAATCCAGACCTGTAATCCAGTTCCTGTCTGTCACTGAGTCCAGTCTGGCACTTTCCCTGTGCCTGTTGGTGATGCGATCATCACCCTGGGAGCTTGATAAGGTTTTGTATATATGATGTACATATTTCATTATTTTATTATTATTATTAATATTATTAATATTAATATTATTATTTTGTTAATTTATTAANCAGGCCTCCTGCTTCAATGGCCAGCATTTAAGGAGGACTCTTGTCTGTTCTTTTGCCTTTGATCCCCAACCATGCGTTCCTGAATCCAGACCTGTAATCCAGTTCCTGTCTGTCACTGAGTCCAGTCTGGCACTTTCCCTGTGCCTGTTGGTGATGCGATCATCACCCTGGGAGCTTGATAAGGTTTTGTATATATGATGTACATATTTCATTATTTTATTATTAT
>VZSF01005736.1:0-11306 GCA_013398295.1 Chionis minor
AAGGCTGAGGGAGTTGGGTCTCCATCTGAACACCTGATGTTCCATCTGAACAAGAGGAGGAACTTCTTTGAGGGTGGCAGAGCCCTGGCACAGGCTGCCCAGAGAGGTGGTGGAGTCTCCGACTCCGGAGACATTCCCAACCCACCTGGACGCCATCCTGTGCCACCTGGCCATCCTGTGCCACCTGTGTGACGCTGCTCTGGCAGGGGGCTGCACTAGACAATCTCCAGAGGTGCCTTCCAGCCCTGGTGATCCTGTGATTCTGTGATCCTGGGCACCCACTGGGACTGGCAGAGCTCCAGATGTGGAGCAGGGTGCTGGAAGCCCTGGGCAGCTCCCACCATGGCAGCCTGGCCGGGATGCAGCTGTCTGGCAGCCACCAGGCTGGTCTGTGCGGTGGGATCACCTTGGGCACAGGTGCTGGCAGGAGCGCAGCAGCCCTGTCACCCCGGGCCCCGTGCCGGTTGCCATGCCCTTGGCTGCCTGCCTGAGGGGGCAGCTGCAGCCCTGGGTGGCCACGGGGGGGGGACCCAGCCTCCCGCTGCCTCCTTCTGCCCCAGCGGGGCGAGCAGGGCTGCCAGGGATGGCACCGCGGCCTCTGCTGGGCAGCACCTCTGCCTTCGCCGGTACTGTACATCTCGGCGTGTCCGCCAGGGTGCGAGTAACACCCCATGGGACCCCACCATGTTGTCGGCACAGATCCGGCTGCTGCCAGGCCAGGCTGCGCGTTGCCTGCTGCGACGCTCCACTGTGCGGAGAGGGGCCGGAGGGAAGCGTGTTCCTGGGTGAAGGCTGCCAGGGGGCTGCGCCGGGGGCTGCGGGGTGGGCTTTCCCTGGGCTTTGCCAGTTGGGAAGGGGCCATTTTCCAGTTTGAGAACATGCAGCAGAAAGCCGAGCCTGGCTTTGCCGCCAAGAAGCCGGGTCCCGGCCCTGCGCGCAGCTGCCTGTGGTTTGCCCTGGCGGCCGTGGAGCTCCCAGCCCGACGGGCAGCACGGGCTGTGTTCCTGCCCGCTGCCTGGCCCTGCGCCTCTGCGGGGCGGCTCCAGCCCTGCGCGGTGGCGGCCGAGCCCTGCAGAGAACCGGGCAGGCCCGAAGCCGCTCCGGCTGCTGCAGCACGGGCACAAGCGTGGGCAGGAGCGCGGGCAGGGCAGGCAGGGCTGGCTCCTGTCCCGGTGCTGCCCTGCGGCTGTAGTGCCGGGGAGGGGGGGGCACCCAGACAGGCCCCCCTGGGAGCTACAGCCAGGGCTGGCTTTGTGATCTCCCTCCTGCCACCCCTCCGGGGCTCAAAGCGGAGCTGGAGGGCTGTCGGCTCCGGCTGCGTTTGGCTCGAGCCACGCTGAGGGGGCAGGCGGCCGGGGCAGCCTTGCAGCGGAGGCCCGGCTGCAGACACCGGCTGACAGCAATGCGCTCTGGCTGCGGGCCGTGCCAGGGATGCAGCGCCGCGGGTCGGGGTGCGACGGCGCAGAGAGCTGGTGGCTCTGAGCTGCCCTCCCCACGTGGCTCCAGCCGGTCCCCTGCGGCTTTCACAATCCCACGCGCTGCCGTGTTTGCAGCAGCCTTTGCTGCTTTTGGGGGACATACCCCTGCTGCCTTTGGGGGACGCGGGGCTTTCCCAGCAGAGGCGTCGGAGCAGCGCTCTCGCACACCAGCTGCTTGCCGAGGAAGAGCCTCCGGAGGGGCCGCCGAGAGGAGCCCCTGTTGGCACACAGGCTTGGGGCGGGATGGGGACAGAGGTCTGTGCCGCTGAGCCGTTGGAGGGAGGAGAGCTGGCACTGCAGAACCTGTCCCCTGCACTGCCCCCTTGCCAGAACAGGGGTGGCACATGGAGGTGTAGCAGCAGATTAAATGTGAAATTGGGTACAATGATCTCTTTGGGCGTTAAAATAGGCTGGCTGGTCCGCACTGCTCTGGGACATCAAATACTTCAACCTGAGGAGTTAATGCGCCACCTTCTCCCCTGTGGGACCAGCAAGCAGGGACCATCAGATCCTCCATCAGATCCTCCTCCCTGCAGGTGACCGGCTGGTGGAGTGGAGCTGTGCCGGGGTGGGATGCATCCAACAGCGGGGCGTGAGCCCTGGAATCCAGGGAATCCACCCTGCGGCAGACAGGGTTACTGGCACAGCAGAGCGAACTCATCAACTCGTGATATTTCTGCAGCAGCACGGGGTTGCGCTGCAGGGCCTCACCGACCAGAAGAGAACCAGGAGATCAAAGCCAGTGCCGGGTGAGATTTCTATCACTCTTTACTCACCTGGCTCCAGGCAGGTCCCAACCCTTTTGCTTTCTGTGGTAACAGTTTAAGCATGCACGACCCGGTAGCCTGCAGGAGGCTGTGTGCATCCGATAATCCTCCCGGCCCCAAGCCGCGGCAGGTGGCCGGGTCTCTAATCACACAGGCTTAATGCTCTCCTTGCTTCGCCTTTGCAGGTCTGGCATGATGACTTGCTGCCAGGTGGTTGCTCTTCTTTTGCTCTCCCTTCTTCCCAGTGCTGCAGCTGGTGACCTGGCTCCTGCTCTTGTTCCTGATCCACACTGCAACTAACCACAGGGCGGTTCTGGAGGTGACAACACGCTGTGACGCTGCCTGCGCCTGGCAGGAGGCCACCCTGGTCCCTCAGGACCTCCAGGAGTACCTGTCTTATGAGACAGAATATCCCAGCGGCACCCACATCCTCCCCGCGGTGGAAGTGAGCCCCCCAGTGAGCGGCGTGGAGACATGGCGGAGGTGGTGTGTGGGATGCAAGCGGCAGATTTATGGTGCAGACAGATGGGTTTCCATCAGCAGGAGCCACTTCCTGATAAACTCTGCCACTGCCGAGGTCTCCACAGGCTGCACAGATGTGCTGGTGTCCAAGCGGCAATTCCTCTCCGCTGCCCACTGCATTCATGGCAGCAAAGACTACGCGAAGGGGGCCAAGAAGATCACGGTGGGGTTCCTGCTGCTGGTGCGGGGTGCTGGCAAGGGGATGGGGAAGGGAAGGCTGGTGATGTGCTGGGCTCAGGTGCAGCCCACGCAGGTGCTCACGGGCCGGATCCGGTGCCCCAGCTCGGTCAGCATGGACTACCATTACACCCTTCCGGAGCTGCACAGGCCACACCAGCGCCCGCACGTGAAGCTGATGGCAGCGCCGGCAGCAGAGGAGATGGCTGCGAAGAGGATTCAGTTCTCAGGGTTTGACTGCTGGTCTACTGCTTCCATGGGGTGGAGGACGAGACAGTCCACCTCATCTACCAGCACTGTGATGCCAGGCCTGGTGCCTCCAGCTCTGGGGTATATGGCAAAGTGTGGGAGCCCACGTGACACTAAAGGGAGAGGAAGATGATCAGGGTCTTCTCAGGGCACCAGTGGCTAGAAGTGGCTGCGGAGCACCCCGACTATAATGTTACTCTTTGTCTGGCTGCTCTAAAGCTTGCTCAGACTTGTTACTGGATCAAAAGGGACTCTAAAAGCTGTCACACCGAATTAGAACTGCAGCCTGCCTCTTCCCCTCACCCAGTGCAGATGGCTTTGAGTGGGGTGTTCCTGAGCAAGAGCGCAGCTGGGGAGCCTGAGGAGGAGCAGTGTTTCCTGGCAAAACTGCTCCATTTTATTCTGTTCTTTGTCATGGAGGAAGAGGGTCTCTACGGATCACAGGAAATCCAGCAGAAACTCACTGGAGTCCAAGTCCTGATTTCCCAGGAAGCCTGAAGGGTGCTTTAAGCTCCTTTGGTTGGTGCTGGCATGAGCTCAGCACGAGGGTTCTTTGCAGAAAGAGCTTGGCTGTCGGCCAGGGCGAGTGGCCTCTGCTTCCAGCACGTTAACTGCTCATGACTCGCAGAGCCAGCCACATGCTCGCTGTTAAGCTGCACCCGGCTCCTCCTGGGTCTCATCAGGTCTCTTGGTCTGCTGGCTACACGGCCTGGCTTGGCACTGCCCCAGCAGCGTGAGGACAAAGGGGCTCCTCTCCTAAGAGGACCTTTGTGCGCTGCTGAAAGGTGTCTCGGCAGCCCTGGAGCGCGAGTCTTCTGGGCACAGAGTGTGCCATGGCCAGGAGCCCGGCCAGGGCAGGAGGGGCTGCTCCCAGACTCTGGCAGCCACCGTGCTCGGGAACGCGTTTGGCAAGGACACCTCTTCTGACCACGTAGGTACCTACACGTGGCAGCACAGGCCGAGAGCACCTACTGACTCGTAAACTTTCTCATCTCTCTCTGGTTCTGTCTGAGATTGCTGTAGAAGGAAGGGATCCCAACATTGATTGCAGCTGTAGTATTTGAGGTGGATTCTTTTAGGCAAATACATGTATTTGAATAAAAGTCAGCATAAATCTCTTTGCAAAGGTTATATTGAAAGCGGAGCAGTGCATAGATTGCTAGCTCTGGTTTGGGACTTGCCAAAGGAGATGCTTTTCCTCCAGACTGAAGTGAGCGGGACACGGAGACCCGTGAAATCACAGTATCTTGCAAAACTAGGGACTGATGCCTTCTGCACTCATAAAACAGCCCAGGCACCTGACCGAACTGATTTCTGCACGTTCTGTCACGCGAATAGGACTGACGTGTCCAACAGGCCACGCCAGGTTCTTCCGGGAGCAAACTGAAAACTTGCCTTGGGTTTCCCCACCTCAAAAAAGGGTCTTTACGGAAAGGGTTATCAGGCATTGGCACAGGCTGCCCAGGGAGGTGGTGGAATCGCCGTCCCTGGAGTATTTAAAAGCCAGGTGGACATGGTGCTGAGGGACATGGGTTAGGGGTGGGTTTGGCAGTGTAGGTTTATGGTTGGACTCGATGATCTTGAAGGTCTCTTCCAACCCAAGTGATTCTGTGATTCTATGATTCTATACACAAGAAATTCCTTTGCTAATCCTAGAGTTTCACGGCTGATACCTCTCCCCATCTTTCCTTAAGTTTTCCCATTCCCCTGCTGCATTTGCCCAGGCATTTATTCTCTCTGTAATTCATATTCTCCACGAGGGACCTCACGCTGATGCTGCTTTGCCCGGCTGGACAGACGACTGCCTGTATTTTTCGCTCTGGAGTCAGCGTCCTGCTCCTTTTCAGTGCACCTCAGGGGCAGCCCCACATCACAGGCATCTCAACGCTGTCACCGCTGAAAGCTGCTGAAGGCTGAACACGCAGTTCCTTCAAGACCTGTGACAGTCACACAGGCGCAGCAACCTGACTTGCAAAACAAACAGGCAGGAAACATTTCAACAAGCTAAGCGTAGCGCTGCCTCCTGCTTGGTTATCAAGAGTTCGGGGTAACGCAAGTCTTAAACTAATTTAAATGGTATGCCTGGTCCGCAGACGGGTGCGCAACAGTTTCCATTATCTTATATGAGATAATGCACGAAAGATCACGATTACACATTACTGGGCAGGGACCAGCTGCTATTATTTACATAATACAAACCCAGTTTACCGACAGAATTTAACTTGGTCAATGGAGTTACCTGCCCTATCTGAGAGGTTCTTGGGGACAGATCAGAAGGGGTTTTCATCTCCTCTGGTCCGTTGTTCGGACCTGAGAACAGGTTAGTGAGTGTCAGCTGTGCTCTTAAAATGGGAAGAAAGTCTGTCCTAACCGCAGGGAAGGGAGTTCCTGGTTCCTTCCTCTCTGAAGTGCACACTGTGCCTTGTTCTGCTTTAAACACTCCTCCAAATGTGGAACAGGTGACGGGATAGGGAAAGTTCTCCTAGAATCTGCTGATGCAAAACATAAGGACTTGGGTTATTCAGAGCAGCCGTACTATTTATAAGCAACTTCCTTCTGACACCAGCCATTGGCTATTACAAAACAGAAGAGGAGGAAAAGCCGGCACCAAGATGGAAGCCAAGAGAAACACAGCAAGACTTGTGCCCCCTTTTAGTGTCCATCTTTGTGTTTGCAAGTGACAGCAGCTTTAAGACATCATAGAATCTAATTAATAGAATTAATTAACCGCTGGCTTCCCTCTCAGTTCACGTACATGGGCTTCCAGCTTAAAGGCGGGTTCACCATCCCACCTTCTATTGTCCTCCCCCGATCATGCAGGAAGAATCAGCGTGTGCCACGGAGCACGTGCCTGGGACTCCCTTTCCCTCCGACTGGAGGAGGAGGGGATTGACTTCTTGGGGTGCACCCAACAGCCGAAGCGCTGGCCCATAGGGAGGAGGAGGGACAGAGATTTTCTTTGAAGTTTTGGAGCCAAGAAGACAATCCCCACCCTTGGTGCATCCATTTCTGGGCAATACGTCCCTGCCAAGCTGTTAGAATATGACGCTGGGGCACTTTCCTCATGTGGTCCATATGCACAGGACATTCTCTGGATCTTTGGAGACCTCATCATCTGCAACACTGTAGATGACTTCCAACACAGCTAATTCTCTCAGGTACTGGATGCCTCCATCTGCAGCAGTCCATTTCCCTAGGCAGTTCACAAGATCTTCCCTGAACGGGTATCTTGCCCTCACACTAGAGAGGAGCTGTCTCCAGAAACTGCAAATTGCTGCCTCTTTTCTAATTCCTCTCTCGATTCCCCAATTTCTAGCAAGGGATCCCAGCTGTTATGCATCCCTACCTTCCAGCTGCTGTCTGCTCCGTTATCCCAGCACTGAAGCAGCCAGACAGCAGCCACACACCTGGTGGTGGGCGTCTTTCCGCACGTCCCGAAGTTCTGATGAGGTCAGAGACCAGGTAGGTTCCACTTCTTGTCCGAATACTCTCACTCCTTCCTGCAATTTCCTTGCCGAAGGACCAGCTTCTTGATCAAACCCTTCCTCTTCTTCCTCCTCCCTTACTAATTGATGATACGGACCCATTGACCTTGTCTACCGTTTCTTTTTCACCTCCAGCTGTTTCTGTTTGGGTCCCTGTCTCTACTGTCACACCCTCAGATGTCATTTACACGCCGGTCTCACTCAAGGTATTCTCAAAGGGGGTTTGGCTCCCCGCCTTAACCACGGTCCTCTGGTGGCAGTGACCTGTGGCTCAGTAGGCACAGGCCAGCCCCAAGTACTACTGGTTTTCACTGGGACAGGCAGGGCACCCTTCTATCAGGCAGCACGTCAGTTTGCCAAGGTTCCTCGCTTGTTGAGGTGTAAAGTCCCAGGCTGTGGGAGGTGACAAACACCCAAGGCACCTGCCCAAATCCTTCCACACATCCTGCCACCCTGGGACCAGCCACCTCAGGGCACATTTCAGTATCGCCTCACCCAAAAGCTGTCTTTTACACCAGGATGACACCAGATTCCACAAACCCTATACAGTGCTACTTGAACAGCTGGGAGTGCAGTAGTATTAAACAGCTCACGTAACGGTGAAGAAGGACCTTGGGAATCTCACAGAATGGTTTAGGTTGGAAGGGACCTTGCAGATCATGGAGTTCCAGCCCCCCTGCCACAGGCAGGGACGCCTCCCACTAGACCAGGTTGCCCAAGGCCACATCCAGCCTGGCCTGAAACACCTCCAGGGATGGGGCCTCCACAACCTCTCTGGGCAACCTGTTCCAGCGCCTCACCACCCTCAAAGTCAAACATTTCTTCCTTGTGTTTCATCTAAACCTGCCCTCTTCCAGTTTAAAGCCATTCCCCCTCGTCCTGTCACTCCATGCCCTAGGAAAAAGTCCTTCCCCTGCTCTCCTGTAGCCCCTTTAGGTACTGGGAGGCCGCAATAAGATCTCCTCGGAGCCTTCTCTTCTCCAGGCTGAACAGCCCCAACTCCTTCAGCCTCTCCTCAGAGGAGAGGTGCTCCTCTCGGACCATCCTCGTGGCTCTCCTCTGGACACGCTCCAGCACATGCATTATCTGCATAATAAACCCACCCACATCAACCTGGGTAGGGAGACGTATTCCCTCATCTTCTCCACAAGACAGCCCCTGCAGCACAGCATGGCCACCAGTGCCAGCGCAGAGCACAGAGCCATTGTTTGTACTAGCACCTTCCCAAACTCAGCAAAATAAAGAGAGAAGCAGCGCAGCCAACAAATTCTGAGACCCACACAGAAGCTTGCCACTTAATAACTACTATAGCTATAGCATGCCCAGTACAAAACTGCCATTGTCCAGCGCCCTGTGCTGGGCGCCAAAAAGGACTGCAGCGGGTTGACCCTGGCTGGCGACCAGGTGCCCCTCACACTGCTCTATCACTCCCCTCCTCAGCGGGGACAAAGAGGGAGAAAATAAGACGGAAAAGAACTCGTGGATCAAGATAAAGGCAGTTTAATAAAGGAAAAGCAAAGGCCACGTGTGGAAACAAAGGAAAACCGAAGATTTACCCTCCATTTTCCATCAGCAGCTGATGTCTAGCCACTTCCTTGGAAGCAGGGGTTCAGTAGGCGTAGCAGTTGCTCCAGAAGAGAAATGCCATAACAAATACTCCCCCCCCTCCTCCTTTCTCTTAGCTTTTATTGCCAAGCAGATGTCAGACAGTAAGGAATATCCCTTTGGTCAGTTTGGGTCAGCTATCCTGGCTCTGTCCCCTCCCAGGACCTTGCCCACCCGCAGCCAGGTGAGGGGGGGAAGCGCTGGAGAGGCAGGCGTGACGCTGCGGGGGAACTGCTCAGCAGCAGCCGGAACACTGGCGTGTTACCACCACCTTTTCTACCTGCCGATACACGGCACAGCACTAGGAGGGCTGCTAGGGGGAAAATTAACTCCATTTCAGCTAGACCCAATACAACTGTTTATTTAAAAAATTAAAAGAAACTTTTAACAAAATCATGCCGAACAGTGAGGATCTGAAAAGCCAGGCAGCACTGGGGGCATCATAAAGAGAAATGCTCTGCAGGCCCTGACCAACCCAAGGGCTCCATGTGCAGACAAACACCTCCAAGTGGACGGTAAGACCTTGTTCCGCTTCTCTCATCCAAACACCGGTACTGCGTTGTATGCAGATGAGGCTGTAAATTAGAAACCTGAATCTCTTGTGCATCCCCACAAGGTGCCCAGGGCTTTGATGGTGGTAAGCTTTTAAGAAGTTCTATTTGAGAGCAACCACCGCTGTAGTTACAGCTTGGAGGAAGCCACCTGCTTAGCTGCAACGTGAACAGTTTGTCATAGCACAAGGTGTGTGTGACATGCTGCATTTCTTCTTACCCAGAATCCTGCAGAGCTGTCCATTTTTTCCCCTTGTTGCCCTGTAACAGCACAGAACATCCTCTCTAGCCCAGAAGGAAGGGGGAATGAATACATGTATATCCAGTCTAAGGAGGGTTACCTTTTGCTGGAACTTGGATCTCACTTTCTACCCCAATCCAAAATGCGAGAACAGAGCTAGCTCTGGAAGGACGGAGCCCTCTACGAGCTAGGAGCCACCTGGCAATTAATAGATCGCAGGCTGATGATTTGCCTTCTGCATCTGAATGATCTTGCCAAAGCCACCTCTTCCCACATCGTAGTCTGTCCGGTATTCATCTCGCACCTGGGGCACAGCGATAACACACGTTAGTACCCTGCACTGCCTGTCTCCTGCTAGACTTCAGAAGCACCATCCCCTCCTTGCTCAATGGGTGGGCAATTAAAGTTCAGGTTAGAAGCACTTTGCCTCGTTTGAAATCTCTTCAAATAATCCACCAGAGAGGTGGTAACAATGGTGAAGATATATCTGATGGCTGAGGTCTTTTTAGACAAGAAGCAAAGAAGACCCCAAAATATTTTCATTCAGCTTTGCAGCCCAGCTTTGCGAATTGCCAGGATTGGCCTCCAGAACATTTTCTTCCCTCCACCCTGGAAAACTGCAAAGGAACCTCACCTTCACACTGGGGCAAACTGCTACATTACGAAATTGGGTCTAGCAGCTACACTATCCCCCTCCGTTCAAATTCGGCATCATTTTAAGAGTACTAGCTTGGATTACGGAACATTCTGTTTGCACCGCAGGAAGTTTGCAGTCCTAGACAGAAATGGCCTTAAGTTCTATTTCTAGCTTTTCACACCAGGCATCAGTTACCAAAACAACCTGGGAGTGGCTAAAGTTCATTTTCAGCTCTTTAGAGTCTATATATTTTTCTGCATGAGGCAAAACAGTACACGGTCTTAGTGGGGGATCAAATTCAAGGTATGAACTGGTATTGTCTTTACCTGTCCTCCAGTCTTTCCTCTTCCATACTGTCGGCCCTCCTTAAACCCCGCATCCCAATCCGTTCGAATGATGCGGTCATCTAGTCGCGTACCGTTGATAAATCGCATTGCGTGTTCAGCGTCTGCCCTTGTGTAGTATCTGAAGCATACTATAAGGAGAACTAAGCGTGCTATTCTGTTGGATACAGGGAAAATAAAAAAGAGAACTATTTTCTTTGAGAAGCAGAAAAACTCTGCCTTCCAGCCTTTTCTACTCTTCCTGCTATCTCTATGGCATCAAAAACTGCACTCATATAAATCCAAGCTAAAACCAGCTCCCACTTAGAAAGGGCTCTGAACTTTAATGTTAGTACCTGCACAGACAAGAAGTAGCTTTGGATCACTTATTTCACAAGCAGATGAAACAAACACGTCAAAGCCTTGCTAAGGGCAAGAAATCTGTTAATAGGCCTTTTTATATTATGTGAAACTTGACTGAATTTGAACAGGAGGGGCAGGTCTCACAGCAGAGCTTTGCTAAGACAGTTCACAATTCAGCTTGTACAAGCGTGTACCCTGTTGCTTGGGAACACCGCCATGGCTTATCCAGGTGGAAAGGCAAGGTGAGAAAGTGAGTATGTGCTCTGACGACTGCGAACAGTTCTCATTTTGGCCCTAAACTCATTAGAAAAACAAACAAATTAAAGGAGCTCTCTGCCACCTCCAAAAAGTACAGCGGCGGTGGGACTTTTCACCTGCAGCACTGCTGTAGAGTTTGTCTCCTGATTAAGGCGGTGGTGGGGAAGCAGCAAGCTTGGCAGGGAAGCGCCTGGTAGAAAGCCCTTGACTGTCACTCCTCTTCAGGCGTTCCACAGCAGCACAGCTAAGCCTGCTGTGCCGAGGGGAACTAGAGGTGGCAACCACACGCGGGCTGACGGCAGCAGCAGCAGCAAACCAGAAAAGATACTCGACAAAGCAGAAGCCACAGGGGGTTTTCTTGATCTTGTCCAGCCCCATGACAATCCTCTTGACGTCTCCGCACTTGGAGAAGAGCTCCTGGATCTGCTCCTCGGTGGTGTAGAAGGACAGGTTGCCGACATAGAGCGTGGAGGAAATTTTCAGGGATTTCTCCTGCAGCTGCCTGCTACCCTGAGGGCAGAGGGGGGCACGCGGCCAAGTGAGCGCTCCCGCCGCCCCGCTCCCGCCGCCGGGCCCCTCCCGCCGCCCTGCAGCCCTCCTGGCGCGGCCTGGCCCCGGCAGCAGCAGCCCCCTCCCTCCCTCCCTCCCTC
>VZSF01005736.1:11558-75910 GCA_013398295.1 Chionis minor
GGAGGGTACCGCCCGCCGCGGGGCCGGGGCCGCCTTGCCGGCGAGCGCCTGGGCGCCGCCGCCTGTTGCCGGGCCGTGTGTCACTCCCCCTTCTCGTCCTGTCTTGCAGGGCTGGTGCGGGAGCTGCTGAGGGAGGAGGCGCCGTGCCGCATCGCTGCCCTCACCGAGGAGCTCTTCCAGGCGGCGGGCAGCGTCTCCGAGGAGGACGGGAGCGCGGCCGAGCCGCCTCTCTCCAGCCCGCCCGGGGAAGCGGCGCTGCCCTGCGCGTCACGGCGCGCTGCGGCCCTCGCCCGGGTGGGTGGGGGGCGGCTGCGGTCCCGTGGCTCCGCCCGAGCGGCCTCCGCCTGCGCGCAGGCCTGCGAACACGGCGGTTTGTTCTGTCGCCTCTTAACCCCGTAGCGTGAGAGACCAGGATAAGGTGGAAAATGCTACATTTAAAAAGGCAAAATGCCCATCCTGAGTGCGAAAGCGTGCGTCATACTGGGCAGAGTTACTTAGTGGTGTTAAGGGTTTTGTTATGTCAATTTTCTGGTCGTATCTAATGGTAGTTTCAAGTAAAAACACCAACGTGGGGCGCTGATGCATCGAGGGTTTAGTAGTGGGTCAGCAGGGAGGTCCCTTGCATCCCGAACACGCGTTCCGATAGTGATAGCAGGTACTTGAGGAAGAAGAAGAGCAACCATGTTGTTTTAACTGCCTGGTAAACCCAGTATGTAATACTAGAATGGGAAATACTCGATTTTCATACATTCTAAAAGTGAATTAGGTTGTTTATGGTTTTCATTTTAGAGGTTTTCCCCCTTTGTATTTTCCCCGTGTATTTTTACCTATGTGTTTCTTCTAGAGGAGTACCCATAAAGTAGTAAATGGCTACTTTAAAAAGCTTTTTTCAAAAAGAAGTCTGATAGTACATGATTTTTATTATTTAGTCTATGAATCTGGAATAAAAACAAGAACAGCTGAGATACCGTTCAACCTTTCCCTCCAAAATTATATTTTGAAGAGAGATTTAACTCATAACAATTATCATCCAAGGAAGACTGATTTTAAAAGTCCTAAACGTGTGACAAGGAGCACAAGATAGGTTGGCAAGTGTCACCACAGAAATTATGCTTAGTGCAGTCTGTCAAGAAATACAGGAGCATAAAACCGGTGTCCTTCAGTTCTTGCTGAATCAGTTGGGCTGAATTATTTTTATAGAAAGGAAAAAACATTAGTTTGTAATCTGATTTCTTCAATAAAAGGGGCCATAAAATGTCTCCTAGTTAGGCAAGAGTGTATTTGTAGGCAAGATTTGCCATGGAAACTAGGATGTGAAGTGATGGAAAGGGCAACCCTTCAAGGCAGGTTGGTAAAGGAGCTTATTGTCTTTATGTAGGACTGCATCATATTTTTAACAAAAGTATATAGTCAGTAGCCTTTGTTCTTTGTTTGCTAATACCAGAAGTTTCCTGGTGTAGGTGTTTAAAATAATTAAACAACTTAGTTTTCTTTTTGATAGGCAAAAGAGGTGAAGCCTTAATATAGATAGGTTTTCAAACCTGATCCAATCCTTCCAGCTCTTTTCCAATTCCTTCAAGTTTTTCAACATCTGTTTAAAATGCACATAATGTATTTTGAAAGCTGCCAGTGAATCAGTTGTATTTTGGACATGGTGATGTGCTATTGTTTGTGAGAAGACTTCATCCCAGGGGGGTAGGCTAAGCAAGGTCATGTTTTGCTAAGTTTGGAAAAGGAGTTGGTAGAAGTCTGGGTTAGGGCATTTCAGTAATATGACAGATCAAGGAACATACTTGAATGCCTCTGAAGTCCATCAGTTCACAAAGAGACTTTGTGATTATGCATAATTTCACATTGGAGGTGAAGGCACTGATGGATAATGTGACGTATATGTGCTATTGGTCAGCTGATTAATTAGTTGGTTTTCGTTTCAGGGCTTGTCAGCTTTAGAAATTACAGTCATATTCTAGCTTACTTTGCTTTGTCTTAGGAGTGCTCTCATGTTTTTAGAACATGCGAAAATCTTTTATAAGATTGGATATATCTTATGAAATATATTTATGAAAAGAGTATGTGCTTCCTGCCAGCTGCTTGTAATTCTTCTGAAATGATGGATCTGTAGAACGAACCATCCATACTTTTAGCTGAAGAAATGCTATGTTGGCCATTCAGTGTGCCTGTTTTCAGGTCACTATCACAAATCTTCCTGTGGGATCATGTAACAGTTTCATGGAAAACTCACACCTTTGACTCCCAGCATAACAGGAAGTTGCACAAACGTAGGGACATGTCGTTACTGTGATACGCATGAAAGATGGTTGCTTTTCCAGTAGTAAATTTCAGTATGGCCCAAATCCAGGACAAAATTAAACCTAATGGAATTCTCCTGCTCAGGTTGAAGAGAGTGCAATAAGCCTGTGGAACTGGGCTGTGACCAGACATGTGGATTCTGTTGTCAACGATGAGCAAAGAGCTAAACGTACGTATGTGTTCTGTACCTTCCTAAATGCGTTTTGTGAGCTGTGGAGGAAAAACTCTGTGCTGACAGTCACACACATAGCGCTGTAGATTTGGATCTTTGCAGATAGGGTGTAGACAGAGGAAAACACAGCTGGGCTTGCATAAACAGTTCAGGAAGGAGCATCCTGGTGTATTAGTGATCTTGTGACACAGAGTCAGGCTCTTTCCATGGCAGAGCATCAGTAAAGAGGTGATGTGATCAATGGAAGCTGTAATTTGCCTTCTAGTGCTATGGTTTTCATTTAAAAAAATGTATGGAAATAACATAGATGTAAATTTTAGAGTGTTGGTTGCTTAATTTGTTTCAAGTGAGATAGTTACATTAAAGAAATGATCTCATCAATGTTTACATACAGGAAAACTAAATCCTCCTTTTACTTCCCTGCTTTAGCCAGGTAAGTAGCTGGTGGGTTTGTTTGGAGCCAGGAGCAGCGCTGGGGGAAAGCAGAAGTGAGCTTTTGGTCTTTTCCCTCAATCTGTTCTTTATGTGGTTCTGCAGGATTGCAATATCTGGCCTACATATTTTTCTTGAGGGATTATAGTCAAAATTATGTATAATCTGCATCATATAAATTATATCGGGTAAAGAGAAAAGGGTAAGTTTACACAAAATAAGTAGTAATTGTAGAGCGTAATGTTCTCAGATCTTGTATCACAGCTGAAGGGCCGGGGAGAGGCTATTTTAAATACATTAAGTGGTGTCATTTCCATCTCTGATGTATAAAGAAGGGTTGAAAATATTTTTGCTTTTTACTTTGAAAATGTAAAGATTATTAAACTTCATTTCCCTGTTTTGCTGAAGGCTATTTTGAGGCGCTCTAGACGTGTTACTGTAAGCACCTGCAATGTAATTAAGTGTTTGAATGCTATGTATTTAACTTAAACTCTCTCTAAAGTGTTTAGTAGGTATTTTGATGAGAATATTTTTTTTTTCCCCCCTTACTGCCTAAAAAGCAGTTTTAAGCAGCTCGGCTAAAATTCAGAGTGCTTTGACTCCTGAAGCTTTCAAATTTTTCTCTCTTCTGATTTAAAATGGCAAACAGGCTTGCAGATATGACAGGGCCTGACTCTCTAAAAAAATAAAGATAAAAAGAGGGAGAGAAAAGGGAATTTATGAAATGTCTGCACTGTTTTCTTGCAGTACGGTTTGTTGCTTGCAGACTGGTGTGCCTGTGCGCAGGCAGTGATCCTCCGGAGGGGACTATTCAGAGGCAGATTTTGGTAAGACTAATGGTGGGTGAGCAAAGAAGTACAGTTGATCACCACGGGAAACCTTCAAACTCTATTACGTTGCTTTGGAAAGGGAGTTAAATATACCTGGAGTTCTGAGGACTACACACGTGAAGGGAGGCCTCTATTGGCACAGGGATACCTTGCTGAGCCAAAGCAGTAAGGCATTTCTGGACAGTGCGGTTAACATCACACCTTTGTCATATGGTAAAATGTTATATGAGCAGTGTATGAGTTTATTTCAGTATCTTCTCACGTTGTGTAATAGGACACCGTAAGTCTTACGCTGCATCTAAGTGTTAAGGGCTTCATTCACACGTGAGAGATGCTTGTCAGAAGCTGAAGAGCTGAAATACCCCTCTCCTGTGTTAGACATGTGCGTCGACGAGATCCAACATTGCCAACATTTGAAAATGACTATATTTTCACAGAGCACTTATGATTTTCTCCTTCAGATGTCTATGAAAACTGGGAAAGGATGGATGGATATTGGAAAAGCTGATCTTGCTGATGGCTTTCTAGAGATTGCCATGAGCGTAAGTCCTTTTCCAGTTTTAAGTTCTTAAAAACACACCTATTTGTAAGTTCCATGCGTGATCCCAATGCTTTGTTTTCCAGAGTATAGAAAAGCTGTATGCAAGGTTACTTAAGGGGAGCGATGGTGAAGCAGATATTCATGTGCACAAAGCTGATGTGGAGAAGAACCTCTTCAAAGTACTCTCTTATCAGGCTGAATCAGTACGTGTTCTTCCCAGTTTTCCTTACAAGTCACTAGGGATATAGGGGGAAACTCTGACCCAGTTATTACACGCGTGAATGCTTGGCGTTGAAGACTTGCTGAGGGATGTGTTTCCTTCACTTGGATGTAAGATAGCAGATCTCATGTTTGCATTCGGTGTTGCAATCAGTTAATGATTTTTAATTTGCCTAATTTATTGCAGTCATTTCTGCTGTGGTGTTTATATCTTCTAGTCGAGATTTGTTGCTCTCTGATTTGGCTAGCGTGGCTGTTTATAATGCAAACAGCTGCCTTTCTGAATCAGAAATGTGTCGGTTCCTATCCCGCCCGAAGAAGTGGGACAGGACTGGTGTAGAGCCTGGCCGGGTCCCCCGGAACGCACGCGAGTGACGCGCACGCAGCGAGACCAGCCGCTTTGGAAGGTTCACTGGGCTGTGCTGGTGTTTGCAGAGAGGCTGATGGAGAGTACCTGAGGGTGGTATATGCATCACGGCTGCAGGCAGCCAAGGTTCCCACCTAACAAGTCGATACTCTAAGCCACATACGCAGAGTCTTCTGTAGCTTAAAACTGTCATGACTCTGCAAACTCACGAACGTCATCAAAGCTGTTAATATTATTTGCCAGCAGAGGTCTTTCTATACATGAATATGCTCTCTCTCATGACCTTGTGCATGCTGCTTTCCACACGTAAAGGCTTTATTAGTGGGAGAATCAATATAAAATTACAAGATCTGGAAACAGTTGAGTTCCGTGACATTTGATATTTTCTTTAAAGTCTCAACCTCTGGCATCATACAAAGGGGTAAGAATCATGGTGATAATTAGAAAAAAAAGTCTAGTGCAAATATAAGAGAAGTCTGAAAAAGTGCTAAAGGTTTTCTAGGGGCTCAACAACACAAAATATAGTAATACAAAGTACGTAATTTAGAAATTGTAAGTTTTGCGAGGCATTGTGTGCTTGACCGAGGTTTCTGAGTACTTTATCAGTGCTATAGAATATTACAGCCATATGAGTGTGAATATGAGAAAATGTAGTTGCCTGCATTTGCTGATAACACCACTGACCTCAGTATCTAGAAGGGGAGCGCTATATCCAAAATTCTCAAGAGCTTCCCTAAATAGGCCAAAGCAGTGACCAAAATTTTTAGTTTGATCATGGAGTCAAAAGACAAGCAACCTTAAATTATTGGAGACGTGGTTTAAGACTTGCTGAAAATCTTAACGTTAATACTTTTGCTGTATTATCTTAACATCAGAATGAACTTGTCCCATGTATCTGGCCTTTTCACACTACCTAAGGACCGCAGTGTTTTTCTGGATTCTTTATCACCTGGCAGTATAGAGAAATGTACAGAATTATTGCAGCACTGTAAGGGCAGATATCTAATCCCAAACCTAGCTTTACTGAATGTGAAAAACCCAAGTCCTATTTTAGAGAATCAGTCTTTTAATGAATTTTGAAGCCAAGTTGCTCACTAACGGTTTGTTGGCATGCTTTACTCCTTTCTTAGGCAGTTGCTCAAGGGGATTTTCAGAAAGCGGTGATGTGTGTGCAGCGCTGCAAAGATATGTTGATGAAATTGCCAAAAGAGGTAAGTGAAATCATCCCTTCTTTATCATTCCAAACTTTAAAAATCTGCTTTCCTCTCTATATGTTAAAGAATGACATATGCCTTATAAAATTTTTCAAAGTACCCTCAACTGTGTTTCTCTTCTGGGGTTGGTTGCTTCTTAGAGATTTTCTTACTAAAAATTTTGCATTAAAACAGCAGTTTTTTTCTTCAAAGTTCCTTTTTGTTCATGTTTCTTGTAGTTTATAATTCAAAATAGAATGATAAATTCATCCTAAAGAATGAGAGAAGACGAATCGGCAAGCAAGGCAAAAAGATTTCTAAATTGAATGTGCCATCTACTCTTCTACAGAACCAGCTGCATTTTATGTCTTGACCTTGTATATTGGTTCTTCACTTGTACCCATGTGAAGTTTTATCTGGAGACAGATGGGACAAGAGAAGAGCTGAGTTACCAAGTTTTTGATGCGCAAGTCTTATCACTACTCTCAGTAGTAATCGTCATCTTAAAGAAGCTGTGGAGCTACGAATGGAGGCTTCCAGTTGCACTAAACCATGTTTTTTGTAGTTCTTGTGTCGCATAACAATATCCAGAGAAAACAAACTCTAGCATATGCAGACTAGTTCTTTGTTTGGAAAGATAAAAGTCTAATTCGTTTATATCAGGATATGCTTCCCCACATTTATTTTCATTTACTTTAGTGTTTTTCCAGTATGTAGGAAACATTTTGTTCCTGCCTCTGTGCCACAGCTAATAAAATTCAAACATGTAGATCTGAATTCTTAAAGGGAAATATGGTTGGAGTTTGATTGGGTTTTTAACCAATTAAACCCCAACCAATTTTAAATTGGTTTTTGTGATCTGCAGACCTAGTTCAGTGCAGCTGAGTGCACTATTGCAGGGGTCTGGCTTTGATTTGAATCATAAAAGCAGAGCTTCTCACTGTGAACTGTGAAAATGCTCACTGGGGTCTTTGCATTGCTCTTCCTCATTTAATTTTTAAATGAATTTAATGCTTTCTGCTTAAATGCCTCCATTAAATAATATTGAACTTCTCATGATGAATGCTCTTTGTAAACTAGGAGCATTGATGCAAACAAGGAAGAGGTTTCTGATCATGAGAGATGGAATTTGCTTCTTGTTTAAAGAGTGGTTTTAAACAGTGAGAAAAAAGGAAAGAGGTAGTGATTGCTGAGTGACCTCCAAGCTTTTGGACCACTAGGTAGCCATCAGTCTTTAACTCCAGGCTTTCATTGTACCAGAGAGCACTTCCAGAGTATCACAAAGAGATTGTTGTGTTACGGTCATGGACGGTACCATGGATGAGCCGGAGGGGATTTGCAGCTGGTGGATCGTCAGCGGTCTATGAACCGTAACTGGGAACTCTTGCCCTATGGGGTGAAATGCCAGAATTGTTCCAAACACTTGTTTTTCAGAGAAGTGCCAAGTTTATGGGCATATTTAGTGTTACACTTGGTGCCTGGAACACAGTCATTCACTGAAATATTATTTTAATTATCCTTTGAAATACCTAATTTCCAAGCGCGCAAGTAAACGAAGGGGCTATGCCACAGTATGCCTAGAGTGTTACACTAAACCCTTTGCATGAAACCCTCTCAATACAGTAAACTTTCTGTTCTGGAAGGAAAACATTCACAAATTAACTTAGCAAAAGAAAGGGTTTCATATGTGAGAGTAATTGGGGTTTTTGGTCATGCGTACTGAATCTGTGCTTTTGTCTCTGGACTGCAATGGGGTAAACAGTAAATTTGAAGCAAGATGTGCTACCTCTCTCGTTCTTGCTTGAGGATTTGAAATCTGTAGTCGCTTGCAAGAAACGTCATTTATACTTGGAAAAGAAAGTTACTGCAGAGGCAAAAATGGATGTAAATATTGGCAGCCTTTTAGCATATAAAATGACTTTTCTGTCTGTTCTATGGATGACATGTGACAGCTGCAAATCATTTCAAAGCAGAGAAAAGTTGTTATGAACAGACGTTGTCAGGGCTGCCTGATAAAGCAGAAAGCAACAGCGCTCTGAATAAGCAAGCATTCAAAACCAGTTTTCTCCTAAAACTTGCAATATGCATCATCCTCTTTTTAACCCCAGAGAGACATGGTCGGAAGAAGCCAACCATGGAAGAGGCAGTCCACTTAACTATATAAAACTTTTTTTCATTTTTAAAAATGAAGTTGTAATATTCCAGTTTTTCCTCTCGAATTTTAATCTTTATTGTTTACACAGTCCTAGTGCTTTCAGGATGATTTCTTGAGGAACTATTCTACCTCATGTGTTTCAAGAATCCTGCTGTTTTGCGTGTCCTGGGCTGGTTAATGATGCTTCACTTTCCCCCGCAATTATGATTCCATTTTAGTCATGTTCAGTATCACCTTGTATAAGGTCAGAAGTGATAACAGTGGATGTATCTTTAAAGTAAAATGCATTTTAAAGAACCTGAGGCTGAAGTGCCATAGATCTAGTGATGTTTCTACAAGTACATTATAGAACCAGGAGTCTTTTTTTTTGTAGACCTGTTACCTGTCAATCCTCTGTTACAATTTCGGGGTGGAAACCTATGAACGGAAGAGGTATGAACAGAGCTCCTTCTGGCTCAGGTAATGTGCAAACACAAAATAAAATCCTGCTTTTGAGAGCTAAAATTACGTGTGAAGGTGAGGGAGGAGCAAGGGAAAGCAGAGGTTTAATTAAAAATGTGAGAATACAAGATTTTAACTGAACCAAACTGACTGAGCAGATGCTTAGCGACTGTCAGTGACTGTCATACTCTGTAATCTAACATTATGTCTGCTTTTCACATCGATTTTCATGTCATTAGAATGAAAATCCTATTTCCATGGTTCTTGTCAAGTCTCTCCCTAACGCTTCTTCTGAAGAGAACTTTGGAGGAGAGTAGGTGAATTCCTCTGACTGGTTTTAAATGGATTTGTTTTTAAGAGTATTTGAATTTCTCCTAAAGGAGGTCCTTCTTTGAGAGCAAGTCATTGACCGATGAAAGACGTAGACATTGAGGTGAAAAAGGAGTAGTTAGAGATGGTTTGGGTAGGATCCAAAGAAGTATTGTGGTGCTACTAAGGCAGAAAAAGTGTAGACTATCAGAAAGAATATCCTCGGCTCAGATTTTTTTTTTTAATTTCTTCTTGTCCTTTTAAATAGTCAGAACAAAATGAATGGCAACATAAATTCAAAATAGTTGTGGTCACGTATGTTGTCAAAGAGGATTTGTAGAAATGCTCAGACTTAATTACAGCTGGTGCATTGTAGATTATTTTATATTTTAGTCTTGGGGAAAATTAAATACCGAGTCCTGCAAAGTGTGAATCATTGTCTGGAAAAAGAGATGTAGCTCCATCTAGCGGGTTAAGATTTCCCTGTACTGGGAATATATTCAATTAGGAAACAAATGTTTCTTCTAACAGTTCTTCATTCACGGCATTTGCAACTGAATCTGGTTTTGTGGAATTACGACTGCATTTTTTTCCTGGGTGGTGCTTTGTGCTGTTATTTAACGTTTAGAAAAAGAATGGGGAATCAGGACTGCCAGTTTCTATTTCTGTCTCTGCTACTGATTGCTGTGATCTTGAGTCCAGGTCACGTATAACTTTTGTGTATGACCATGTTATATGTCAGGTGAGAATGAGAACGCTTGCTTCTTCAAAACCCCTATGGTTAAAACTGATACAGCGTACTGAGATATTTGAATAGATGTTACAGAAGGTGGTGCAACAGGTTAAAGAAAGTGATTGAGTACAATTTTTAATGTGAGGGTTTAGAAAGAAAACAAGTTTTTCTGTTCTCTAGTAAGGGTGAGCACTGAGATGAGTTTGTGTGATTTTTGTCGTTTCTAACTGGTTAGAAGTTAGAAAGGGAACGTTGCACATATCAGAAGACTGGCTGAATTTATCCCTGTCACCCCATTTAATTCTAACTTTCACTTATCGTTAACAGCCAGAGTTATGACATTGGGAAGATGGACGTGAAGTACTCTGTTGGCAAAGAAATGCAGGTAAGAAATAAAAGAAATCGCTGTTTACAGACAGGAGGATTTTGTTAACCTGACTCCACTGTGTCATCTGCTTCTGTGGTGTCAAACCTGACCAGTGAGTCTTTGGCCTCCTCTTTAGTACTGTCTGCTGTGAAGTTGGGCCAAGGTGCAAGTTTAGTCACTGTGAGCATCACTCTGAGAGTTCAGTCACTGGTGGGTGCCCTTAAATCACATTTGAATCTAGTATTTCACAGAAATTAAATTGTAGAAAGTAAGGCTGAAGCAGACCCTGAAAAGCCATCTCTTCTTCCCTTCCTCCTATTTTGTCAAGGCATCATCAGTTTTATCTGTGTTATTTCTCGTAGGTGTTCGTCTGTCTCATTCATAAGCCTATTACTCCTTTTACTGCCCACAGTGTAAATGGAGAAGATTTTAATCTCTTTTTTATATAAATTATTTATATATTTGAAGGCAATTATCCTCTATGTCTTTGTGATGTTGGTTTGGTTTTTTTTTCTCTCGGTGAAGTTTGTATCTCCTGTTTCTTCAGTTTCTTCTTTTGTTCTTTTTTTTCCATCTCTGATTTTCCCTGCCGCCCTTCTGTTCTCCTCCTCTGAACTCCAGTCGATTCACGTCCGGTGTGAATGGCAGTGCTGAGGACTGGTTACGCTTCAGAACGGAGCAATCGCTTTGTGTGTCTGTTAAAGGAGAAGCCGTTGCCTGAGCGTTCACGCGCAGTTCCTGGTGCTGCACGGGCACGCTTCCTCCTTCTTCAGGCTTGACCCTAGGTTTCCCACAGCAGAGTCTCAGGCGTCGGATTTTATAAAATAATTGAGTTAATTGAAAGGTTCAGCAGCAAGGACAGCCCAGGCTGGGTGCCTCCAAAAGCAGGGACCCTGAAAAAAGAAATCCCTGGGCAATTATACCATTGTGATCTACATGCCCACCCCTCATACACGATCCACGTGTCTTTTAGTCCAATGGTGATTTTTTGTCTGGGTTCCCAGATGGTAGACCATCTTATTGGGTTCTTTTTCTGTATCTAGGCAGGCGGGCTCTTATCTTGTTGATTTGCAGTTTCAGCCGACGGTTGGAACCTCCTTGTCTTCTGGTTTAGTCTCCTTGTGCACCTGCTCTCGCTGGCAGAACATGGAGAACTGAATAGTCACAGACTTGGGAAAAACACTACCAAAACATCAGTGTGATATCAACATCCTTCCCATATTAAAAGAGTAAACACAGCACTGTACCAGCTGCCACGAAAATTACTAAGAAAAATAACTCTATCGTGGCCTAAAGGCTTCAGCAAATCTAGCTACTTATGCTAAGTAAAGCTAGGCAAACAGCACAAATCACACTGTATTATAATCCTAAGTAATTTATTCTAATTAAAACTTACTTATTTACACTAAACAACTAATATCCCTCAACAATACCAGGCAGGCATTCGTTTGACTCCCAAGAGCTAGTATTTTTCATTATCTCAAATTTTAAGTCTTTTGTATTCATATGTAAGTCCATGTCTGGCTAGTCTATTTTTTTTTCCTGCTCTTCAGATGGCATTTAAACTTCCAATTTGTTTTTCTTTCCAGGCTAAAGTGCTGCGCTTGTTAGCTACAGCCTATTTCGAGTGGGATTGCAATCTGTATCTTGACAAGGCACTGAAAGCTATAAGCTTGGCAAATCAGGTAGTAGTGTGTTGCTCTATTTATGGTGCACAACAGTCGAAACTCAAGCATTTATTAACATAATAACATGGACCCCGTTAATCACTGGCATGTTCTCCTTGATGTCAGGCAGAGGTGCGTTTGCTTTGCTTTGGTTTTCGCACTCATAAGTATGTTTTGGTGTTTCCAGCTTTTTTATAGAGAAATACTTCTTTGCATGTAGATGTAGCGCTGTCTTGCTCCCTCATACCTATTAATAGTGACGTCCTTTGATAATGATGTGACTAAAATTTCTCTGGCATGTATTCACAAACACTGTGCAGGCAGAATAAACTACAGTGTGATCCACTTGAAATTTATAGCAGCTGGCTTTTTATGCACCAGAGCTTTTGTCTTGCTTTGCCTTATGATGAATACGTCCATACTACATTTTAAGTCCCTGTCTCATTATCTGTACAAATACTTGAGCAAGCGCCTACCAGAGTTCAGTGTTGAAAGCTGTGTAGCTGTGCTGCATCAGTCTTATTTCAAACAATTAATTTAGCTATTGCACTTCACTAACATGACTGTATTTCTTCTGGAGCCTGAAAAATGAGCTGTATAAACATACCAGCTACCCTGAAGAAAGTTCATGTATCTCTAAGCAGTCACTAGAGTGAGGTCACTTGCTCTTGTAGAAATTCAATTTGCCATATAAAGACTTGAATTATTTTAGTGCTTCTATCTTTTCATGTTATAGTAACTTAAATTTGAAAAATCTATATCTGTCTTTGACAGATTTTTATTTTTAAATTTTCATTGTCTGTTTCATACAAAACAAGTTTTAAGTATAAAATCCTGTTTTCAATGAAAGCTTAAATCCAGTTTTCTACATGCTGCTAAAACTTTCAGAGGATGTGTGTGCTCGTGAGATCAGGATAAAAGGGAGTATATTTTAATCATTCAAATAACATACTACTACAATATCTAAGCCCTTTGCAGTTTTTATTGTATTTGCTTTTGCAAAACCTTTTGAGGTGGAAAGTGTTTTTATCAGAATTTCTGATAATGTATGTGTTGATACTGTTCGAGGGTACGGAAAACTGGAAGAAAATTTTTATTCTAGAGTCTGAAACGTGCAGTGTTTTGGTGAGAGCTGTAGCACACAATCTTTATTAGTTCCATTTGCTCCCATTGTTGTTCTTTCCTAAATTTTGTATCGTTATAAGCTACTTTGAATTCTGCTCATATTAATTCTAGAGTAATCCAGCCAGTTCTCACATAGAAAAGCAGGAAATGTTTCTGTCATTCAGTCTTGTTCAGTTTCTATTTAAAAGTATCGGGCCACAGCAAAATAAGAATCATGTATCTTTTGTTTTCATTGTCCTCATGGTCTTTTGACAGTTTAGAATAAATAATAAAGGTGCACATTTCTTTTAAGAAGAAAATATTACCAGTTGCCTACCTATTGCTTCAGTCATTAAATTGGAGGCATAAAACATAACGACTGAAGAATACAGTGGAATGTATGTGATGTATTAGTTGTCTGTGTTCATAAATGTGCTGGACTCTCATGGGATCTGTATTCTACAATGTAACGTGTTGTTTTTCATTGTGTAGGAGAATTTGCATCCGGCAGGGTGTTTTTTAAAAATTAAAATTCTTCTTAAAAGTGGAGCATCAGATGAAGATATCGACTCAGGTATCACAGCTCTGAACGGGTTTCATAGCAAGGTTGCGCTACTCCATGTCCAAGAAGAGGACCTGAGTTGTAGATAGAAAAGAAAAAAAAAATAAATCCTTTTCTCGTGTGCTTTAGAGGAATCTTCATTAGCTAAATGTTGCTCTGGTTGTGGACTGTGGGACGTAGTAGTCAATGTTCACAGAGGAGTTACCCAGGTGCTAATGTGAGATTGAATTAAGCATGATTTTATTTTTGTTGAGAATTTAAATAGACTTGCTGGAAATAGAGAAGGGGGAAGACGCTGAAGCCTGTTAGAATGAAGACAGTGAAAATATAGCGATGTGAAGGTATGGTTTATTTTAGACATATGCCTAAAAGGGCGAAGGTGGATTCTCTCTTATGCAGTTAGCATAGAAGAAAGGCTTGTGAAATGTTGCTGCTCTCTGTGTGTGATTTTGCAGATTTTGGCCAAAAGACATCAAGTGCTGATCAGTGGGTTGTTATAACCCTGTGTTACTGGAGTTTATTTGGAGTTTATTTAGTTTATCTAGGGCATATAAACTCTTTTTGCCTTGTTCCTCAGAAAGGAGTTTTGTCATTTGAAGAGAACTGATTTTTCTGTTGGCTTGAGAGAAGAAAGTTTTTGGGAGGACTTTAATATAGAAAGGGTAATGTGTCAAGAGAAATCTATTTCCATAAATAATTAAATCTTAGGGAAGAGAGGCTTTTGTGCTCTTCATGGTTGGAAAGTGTCAGAAGCATAATGTATGCTCTGAAAAATAAATGTGGGACGAGAAATGTGGGATGAGCCGCAGAATTTTTTGCAGAGAGCTGAATGGTTTGAGTGCTGCCAGACTGGCGTGAATGAAAACTGCAGATTGCTGATGGGGATTTTCAGCCAGCTTTCGAGCGGATAGTTATTCCAAACTCATCGTTGCAGTAGTTGGCTTCAGTTCTGCAGTCGGAATTGTGGAGCCGTAGTGTTGCCTGTCAAAACACTCTGCTTATGTTTAGTTGCACTAAGACTCTGGCCAATTTTTCAAGCAAGTTGATTAATGAGTGAATGTCTGTCTGTTCTTCTGTGGCTGGCAGAAGAGAGTGTTGTATCCATGCACTGCAGCTTCTTTTCGAGTCAAAGTTCCTGCTAAGTTGTAGGCGTTTGACTAAAATCTTGCATTGTGCGCTTGTACTCGGGTGCCTTAGAAATGCTTCCTTTAACTGTTACAGTCACGTCGCTATGTGTTCCTTCTCTGACCTCATCCAAGCCACAAATGTATAAATCTTCTTCTTAATCATCCAGCACAGTCTAGCAATTATCTGAGTGGTCTGAAACTGATACCTGCTTATCAGCACCAGTCAATTCAACGGCTGATGGGAAAGGCATTAGGCTTAAGTAGTTCCCGTTGCCATCTGATACCACCACAGCCTGAACACTCACCTCAGTCTTAAGTGGTTCCTGCTGGAGAAGGATGAGACATTTTGATGGAAAGCAGCTTGAGGCACAAGTTTGTGCTACTAATGCCTGTGCTGTTCCTGTTTAAAGAGACGGAGGGCTGGAATTCCAGAGCTATCAGTCTGTCACCTTTCTGTAGGCTACATGAGTTGTACAGTGAAAAGTCAAAGCACAATAGACCAATAGACATGTTTTATTCTTCCTTTTGCCCTTTTGTTTTAGAACTATTATATTGGGGGGTGTGGGGGGTGTAGTTTGTTTTTGGTTGGTTTTTTTTTCCTTTTTTTTCCCCCAAAGCTGTAAGATGTAAATGGGAAATTGAGCAGTTGAGCATCTAAGTTGATTAAATAACCTCAAGTGCTTTGTGTTCTGTCTAGCTGTTGCAGAATTCCTGCACCGTGAGATGTCTTTAGACTTTTGTTTAAATACTGCCAAGCTGCTGCTGGAGCATGGAAGGTATGAAAGTGTCACTAAGTGGGGTGAACACAGTGTTTGGGCTTTACTTTTTTTATGAGCAAATGATGCCTTATTATACAATGATGCTTTATTTTGAATAAAAACTCACAGAGGTAGGTAAACAGTTCTGAGAGGGAGCTGGTCTCTTCTATAGCAAGCTGATACAGATTATGGCAGCAGCAGAACAGGGTGTGAAATAATGTTGAGTGGCAATTTGCAATGCCATAGCCTTACTTTGGAATGACAAGATTTTCCCTATGTAGTTTTAATATATATCTCGAATAACATATACACGAGTCTGGAGTTCTCTGACTGAAGTCTTTCTTCCATCTTAACTAACCAACAGTCAGAATGAAAGTTTGGAAAGAGTTTGTGAAAAACAGTAAAAAAATGAAGAAGCTAGCGCAAAATAAAATGGAGGCATGAAATTCCACAGTTGAATGCTCCGTCATGATTACCTATGTATGTGCTTCTATCTTGCAGTAAATTCTTACTCTTTCTTTGTGAGGATTAAGCTCTTATGAATACCCTGGAACAAGCATGTGCTAATAGGAAGCTACTGCTGAATAGAAGTACAGTAAATTCATACCTTGACTCACGCCGTCAGTGTGATCGTGTGCCAGTAGTATAAATGAGAAACATGCTGTATGCTGTGAATATGTTATTTTTTAGAATGGAAAATTAACAGCTCTTCTTGTGCAGCCTCTTAAAACTGCATCTCTGTGAATAGGGAATCACTTGGGTTTGATTTTCTGAAATCTCTCGCTGAACGATTCGAATCTTCACCTGACCTTGGAAAAATTACCCTGCTCCACATCGAGTTCCTGTTGCAGAATAAGAGGGAGCTGCTTGCTAAGCAAAAGGTTGAAGAAATTATTATAGGTCTGTATCCATCTGTTGCTCTTGTTTGCTGAAAGCTGGATTAATTGGCTGAAGTCTTAAATTCTGATTTTCACTCTTTTGCTTACTCTCATCTTTCTGTGTTTCTTTTGCATGGCAACTCTCAGCTTCCCTAACGGATGATAATCGTGGTAAAGCTCAGGGTTAAATTCACTTGCTGGAACAACTCTGCCTTCTTAGTGTAGACTGTGTGTGACTGATCCACGTGGGATTAGAAACACTTATGCAAAATTCTGTGCAGTGTCCATCCAGCTTAATGTGTTTTTGTTTGTCAGTATTGAAACAGGTTGCATATCCTTGTTTGAGCAGCTGAAGAACAGTTTCTTTTTGAGGTCTGTTGCACCTGTAGCACTGTAGTATTTTTTCACTGTCAGATCTGCTGGAAATCAGGCTGTATTTTGTGTGGCATTGAGCTAGGGGCAGGAGCCACATTTATGTTGTTGAAGCATGAAAATATTTATTCTCTTACCCGCTATTTTGAGGGGGTGTCTTTTTTTTTTCGGAAGCAGGATATGAAACACTGGGTCCTGGCTGAAGCTACTGCTGTGTCAAGTGCTGTTTGTTGTAGGCTATGGAACAGTCTTTCTCAGATAGTTCTTAAGTGTTTCTCAGTGTGCGTCTCTAAAGTCCCTGTAAAGTGATGATTTGCAATATCTTTTCAGGTCATTATACTGGGAAACAGCTGTTGCCTGAAGCCTTGAACCGGCTGCACATCATCTTGTGGGACAGAGCTGCCAAGCATTATGAGGTTTGGGACCAAACAGTAGTGTTGTTATTTCTGTCAATGAAAATGAAGATCTGCTTTTTCTGACCTCTTTGGTGTGTCTGTTTTTGGTCAGAGTGCAGGCTGTTACTAAGACCCCTGTTCCCGTTGGGACTAGATTTGTTTTGATGCCACTGGCTGCTACTTTTCATTACGACATCACGTTTCAGGTAGCCTCATCTCAGGGTTTGTACTTGGGAGCAGTTATGGCCAGAACTGATCAGCCAAGCAACCTGTGCAGCCCATCATTCTGGTTCTGCCCTGGAAAGGCTACAAAAGACCTGAAAATATTCTTTACATTGAGCTGTTTATTTTGCGTTCCTACCATCTGATGGTCAGTTGTTGCATTAAGGAGCATGAAGTGTTATCAGTTATACATTGTTTTTCTTTTTACCCAACATATAAAGCAGCTTTGGATACTTAGATTGTATCTTGGTTCATATACATTCACTCTGTGAATATATATAAGTTCTGTTATTCTAAACCGTGTGCCTGTCTGTTCTTCCGTTCTCATCTTGGAGAAGATGAGCTTGTGTTCTACTCTTGTATTTCTGTTGCTTGTTTCTTGAATATATAAAGAAAAACATGTGTGCGTTTTATTACCTCTCATCTGTGTAGTCAAGAAGGAATTTTGCTAACGACACAGCTTTCTTCCTCCTCATTTGAAAATAAATTCTCTGTCCAAATTGGAATTATAGTTGGGAGTACCATCTTTAGCATAGTATTGTCAAGGTTCACAGTCTAAACGGGATAAACGCTTTGTGTCTTTTTCTTTTAGTTTCACTTGCTTTGTATGATGAAGAGATATTTTTTTTTAACAGTATTTCTGATTTGTATTTTGTTGTACAAGGGTCCTTTCTGGGTCAGACAAATGACCCAGCTAGTCCAGTGTCTTTGACAGTGCCCGTAAGAATAAGGGAAGAGTAGGAGGAGGTAAAGTGTCCGTTCGCCTAATGAATATTACTGCTGTTGTGGGACCAATGATTGCTCTTCTGGGGGAAAGGTTACACTAGAATATACTAGATTATCTCAGTCTTTAATTTCCTATAACTTTTTTATTTTTTTTAAAATTTGGGATAACAGGCAGTTTAATCACCCAACTAAAGGTTTGTTTGTTTTTTTGGGGTTGTTTTGCTTTTTGTTTTTTAAATTTCCTAGGCAAAAAGCTACTCTGAAGCTCTTCACTGGTACAATTATTCAGTCAGCTTCTACATGCCTGGGCAGATAGATCAGAACTTGGCTAAGCTGCAGAGGAACATGTCTTCTTGCTACCTTCATCTGAAACAAATTGACAAGGTATATAGAATATATATGTATACATGTTTGTTTATTGGCATTGTTTTTGTAGCTATGTCATTGGGACTTAATTTACATCTTTGTTACTGTACCTTTTTTGGTTTGAGAGAGGGAACCTATCTTGTATCATCCGGCGGAGAGATGTTGTTCATCATCTTATCTGCTATGGGGACCTCTTGTATCACCTGTCGTTCTCATGGGGGAAACAGTCCACCAGTTGTGTGACAGTGCTTCAATATATCGGATTTCTTCTCAGCCTAGAGGTCTTCCGCTCTTCAAGACAAATGAGCGCTGGCAGGAAAAATGTTTGAGATGTCTCACTAGAACTTCCCACCCTGTGTTAGCCCTCACCTCTGCAGAGAAGTGCCCCGGCTTTAGCTGTCTAGGCCTTCGGGTTTGACGGTGTTAAACTTCACAGTTCAAAGCGCCAGAAGGGAGTTCTAATTTTTCAGCATTCTCAGGGCTTCTCTTATTTTCTGATTCTGTAGCTCTGATGTTGAAATTGGCTTTTTCCTCAGTCTCCTCATCAGGCTTTGGTGCCATCTTCTGCTCTGATTGCTTTACTTGTCTTTCCAGGGAAGGTGTTGCCAAACTAAACTTCTTGAGTAATTATATTATATCTTGAGTAATTATAAGAAATATCAACAGTATAACCATTAACATACTGTGTATCTTTTTAACTTTGTTCTATTGCAAATTATATTGCTGATTTCAAGATGTCATGGTACTGATTTCCTTTAATCTCTTCTGCCATTAGGCTAAAGAGGCAGTTAAAGAAGCAGAGAGGTGTGATCCGACCAGCATCTTTACTAAATTCAGTGTTTATAAGATTGCAGTGATGGAGAGAGATACTGATAAAGGTAGAACTTAAAAGATAAAGGGTCCGCTACAAGGAGCAGAAGTGCCGAATATATTAGAAAATATTAGCACATTTGGAGTGTTCATCTTGAGAAAGGCAACAGAGGGAAGCTAGAAGAGGGGTCTGTGCAGTTATTGAAACTGTCAGGCTGTAGATTTAAACTGTCAGAGCGGGATGCTTTCTGCACACGATATATAAGGTGTGGAGTCCATTGCCACCTCTGGTATTGGCTGGATGGAGCCTCTGGCTAGGAAGTCTCTAATATTCTCATGGGCAGAAGCTGTGGTAGCATCCCACGGTGAGAATCATTGTGTACTTACTGTTTCTAATAGCCTTTTGTATGCATGTACAATAAAAAAAAAAAGGATGCTGAGCTAAATGAACCTTAACTATTATTGCTGCTGTTAATTCCTCTGGACAAGTAGAGCCTGAAGTTACCAGAAAACACACAAATTACCGAGATGACTTACAGAATGACATATCTCTGTAGATTCTTTCTTTTTTATAATGAGTTCTGCCATTTCGTATTTTAATGAGAATATTAGCTCCAGCAGTGGAAATTGAGAAGTACAGTCTATGCTTACTTAGAATACAGAGCTTATTTTCCAATGAGTTCTGTGCCAATTAATTGTTCTCTATACATCTTTTTAATGGCAGCATAATTTGTTGACATAATACGGAGTGGGAACCACAGCGCAGTGTGAACATGAAAGCAGCAGCACCCTTAGCATACGCCAAGATGTGGGAGCTTGGAATCACGCCCAGACAATGTATTAGAGAAAGTCTTCTGTCTTCAGTGACAAACGGTTATTTAGCAGGACGAAATTAATTATGTGAGATAGGTTTCATTTGCATGGCACCCTTGTTTCCTTAGATTAGTAGCTTAGAAAGCCTTTTGGCACCTCTCTAGGAAGAGATGCCTAATTGTGGAGAAGTGCTGGTATGGTCAGGTTTTCTTGTCTTGGTTTTTCGTATTAAAAATCGTAGCCTTTCATAAGTTGTTTCTAAAGCCTCATTAAAACAATAAATTCCACCTTCCAATTGCTTCTATAAAAAAATTTTAATTTTTCCCTATGTATATTTCAGCAGTGGAAACCATTATTGAAATGGGGAAGCTAGCAGAAAAGCCATCTCAATGTGAAGACAAGCTGAGAGTGGATGAAAATACAGGCAGTAACCTCCTGAGTTTAGCTGCCCAAATTGCTTTAGAGGTAGAACAGATAACATTGCCTTTACTTTGCTTTATTGATACAAGCAGGGCAGCTGTAACCTTTGTAACCTGCTCTACTTTTAATATTTCTCTGTATTTTATGTATTTCTAAGTATTTCGTCCTTCCAGGACCAAGGTCTCACTCAAATGTGTTGTGTAGAAATTGGTTTCACATATAAAGAAATTGTATTTTTTGATATTTCTTGAGGAAAATAAAAGATTCTGAGTTACGAATGTTGGTATCTGGAAATGACATGATGTATTTCTGTAAAATTCTCCTTTTTGCACCTCTGGGATTTGATCTTTGACGTGATAGGGGGAACCTGTGTACAAAATACACACAAGTCAAAGGTGAAAGGCTGAAAAGTCGTATGTCCCTCCTGTTGGCCTCTTGATTGGTGACTTGAGTGATGTCTGAACTGATTGCATTGGCATAATTAGAAGAGGCTTTTGGTTGCCTTTGTGCATGGCATCGTATGATCTCTCCTAAAGGTTCTCTCTTGATTCTGACGCTCTTCTGTGCAGAGTCCTTTGTTCTTTTTGCTGCTAGTAGACTGCACAGACTTCTGGAATACGCTGTTGCTTTGGGGTGGGGGTTTTTTTGGTGGTAACTGAGGTACTGCAGTTTGGGCAAAATGTATCTTAATTTATTTTCAGAATGAACAAGAAGTTGTGGCTATCAAAGCTTTGGAATATTTGTCTGAACATGTACAAGACTGCCGACAATTATTTGCAGCTTTAAAGTGAGTATTCAGTATATTCACAACGAAAGAGAAGTTCTTCTGGTTTCTTTTTCCCAAAGAATTTATTATACTGAGGAAGGTGGAAAACAGAGCAGATGAAAGATCAGTTAGCAGTCTTTTTGATGCTGCACATGGAACTGAAGCCTGAACTCTTAATATCTACAGATGTTCCGAGTTTCTCACAAGCAAATACTATTAGTTGCTCTCAATTTTATGATTACATTGCAATTTGAACAGATGACCAACAGCGACTCTAAGGAGACTGCAACAATATATTTGGTGAAAATATCAGTTTGTTTGTATCCTCTGATGAAGAGGTATCTTCTTACTGAAATATTCCGTCATGTTTATAAGAACAAATATTGTGAGATGGATGTATTTATTCCAATATTTTCTTAAAGTTGCTATGTTAAAGTACATTTATTTACTTACTATGACATGATTTAACAAAGTGATATACAAACTAAGGTGATAGGGTGGGAAGTGGTATAATCTTATTCTTAGTTTGACACTGAATTCTTCTGTGAGTTCCATGGGCTGATAGTGTAAGGAAGAAAAGTGGGATCCTTTCTGGAAAATTAGGACAAAGTAAACTTGGAAAAAAAGTTCTTGTTTCTTCATTGCTTGTTTTTCTCATATTTAGATGTTTGGTTCGTCTTACATTGTCAAAGGTCATGGCAGAAAATGAGGAGAAAAGGTGAGTCCATTTGCAAAACTTTTTTTATGTACAAATGGTGGTGTATTTTCTTGCAGTGTAATCAAGAGATTCGGTTTTAGGCTAGCAGAAAGTCCGCCCACGTGACTTCCCAGCTTAACATATTGACATCACATAGGAAGATCTTTTCTACTTGAATAACCTTTCCTCTATGTGTTTGCTCTTTGCCTTCCTTTTATTAATGTGTAAGACTGGCAGGTATTTTTGATGGGAAATGTGAGCAAAGCAATCTCTTGACTTTGACACTAGAATGTGACACCTTTCAGAAGTTCTGAGTGAGAACTTCAGAGTAGGGCCTCCCTTGCTGAAGACTAGCAACTTTGCAAACGGTGTGTCGGCTTGGAAGTGGGAGAACTGTACTGCTGGATTTTGACTGTCAAGAAAACAGCGTGGAGTCGGTGGGCTTTGAAGTTTAACCTGCAGCCTCAGCAACTGAGAATAACTCCCACTGTGCTTCTACAATGACCTTCACTGCTACAGGTCAATACAGCTTTTTGCAGGCCTTCAATACTCCTGCATCTTCAAATGCTGCAAGTTTCTAGTGCCTGAGATGTTTGTCAGGGGAGGAATGGTTATCTCCATGATTACAGAAATGTCAGCGTAAATAATGTGTTCTGTTGTAAGAAAGTTAAGTGAACATTTTCTAAAACTTAATATTTTCTTCATTCTAGAGATGAAGATATCAACTCAATGCTGGCGTACTTGATGCTGGGTATGCTTTTGTTCTACTGACATTTTCTGCAGTTCTTCCATCTGTCACCTTTTTGTGATTTGATTAGGTCTGTAGCAACCATATGTTTAGGCTCCTTATTGCAGTCTAGGTTCTCAACTTCCCACTGAAATCGGTGAAAATTAAAACTGGAGATTCCACAGCGTTGTGAAGTTGGATCTCAGGGCTACAGGTTTTTGCTATGGAAACTTGCATGCTAATGTTGGAAAACCCATGTCTAGTAAAGCCTGTACTTGGGAGCTTTTCTCAAACAAAGGAACAGCTTCTTCTGGGGAGTTTCCCTTTAATCTTTCATAAGGCCGTGCATGCAAACAACAGATATTAGGGTACAAGCCACAGCCTGGGTGGCCTCAAGTGACAGTCTCCTACTCTGACTACGTTAGCAGGAACAAAGTTCTGCTATCTACTATCTTTAGTAGCAGGGCTACCACAGAAGGAAGAAGTTTGGTTTTGTAAACTGAATTAGCAGCATAATTTTGTACTGGCATTAATAAATACCAGTGGCCGCCTTTGCTGTTCTAGCTGTTTAAAAGGGAGCATTTTTAAAATTACGTTAATGCCTTTTTCCCCCACCCCTCTCCCCCGGAAGGCTGAGAAAACTACGAGGAGTGATAGCAAATTGCTGTGGGAGAGGCTTGTCAAAATTGGTCCAGACTTTTAAGTTGTGCTGTCCGTTGAAAAGGAATTGTCTTGTTTGCATTGGAAAAGGTACAGGAGTTTTATAGAGGCCTTTTCTCCCTCTGAAGAAATATTTATTTTCCCTAAATGTTTTTTACCCCTCTCTTCCTCTCTTGGACAAGAAAGTTAATGAGATTGTAGAACTTCGCATTAGCCGTTGCTACTGCAACAAAGAGATGAGAATGAAGACTAGAATTAAATTAATTAAAGGTTCCTTGAAGAAAGGCCTTAAACCTGTTATTAGATGTAAAAACCCTTAACTCTTTGTGAAATTAAATAAAACAACTCTGCATTAGACTTCAGTGTCAGTAAGAGACAGTAGTTGTTAGCAGCCTTATAAGTCTTGTCTAACGTCCTGCTTGAGGCACCTTATGATGTTTTTTATAAGCCTCTCTGGTGAAGCGTGTTGGATTTAAGTTCTGACAATAACTCTTCATCAGGAGTTGTCTGGGAGTTTTGGAAGCCTCTGTTTTGTAGGGTAGTTATTAGACTTGAGAATGTTTTTGTTCTGCTCAGAAAGTGTTACTTGCGTATTGAACAACCCGTTTTCTGCAGCTCACAAGAGACTTGCTGAGTCTTTCACAGAAGAAAAATTTACAGGGGACATGAGGATCCTCGACGCTCACTGGTTTAGAAAAGTTGGTAGGTTGCACTCAAAATAAAAACTGAATCCCCTCCACCTTCACTTAGCCAGACCTTAAGGAAGATGGAACTGTTTAAAGATGTATAAAGATTTATAAAACTTGGCACCTTTGGCAGTTGCTGCTTTAACTAGTCTTAAAGTTCTCCTGCTGCGTTTTCTGTCTTCTGAAACTATCTGATATGGCTCATATTTTCAGTCAGTTATCAAGACAAATAATCACACAAGGTCTGTTGGACTGATGGGGTGGCTGATACAGCGTTCCCTTCACCGCAGGGATTGTTGTCTGTGTCCGCGGTTCATTTTTCTCTCAGCCCTTCACTACCGAGACTCTGTTACGGAAGTAAATTTTAAGATCAGGCAAACAGAAAGAATATCGGTCAATTCAATGTCTGAAAAAAAAAAAGTGCTGCTAAGAACAATTAAAACCCCCTTAATGCTCATCCTGCGTATGCATATTCTCATGTAGGCAAAATGAGAATTAGGAATTTCAGATGAGTGCGCTGGTCTGATCGGTGCAGGATGAGCTTCCCTCTGCCACCCACATAGACTGTCTGCATTAGTCCCTTGAACCAGCGGTCCTGGAGTTTGCCTTGAACTACGGGTTACGGGAACAACTAAACGGCAAACATTATCATGGATAAAGTGTTTCCTAGTGGGAAATGCAGCTCCCATGGAGCTGTCTTAAGCCCTATCCGTAGCATGTCTCTGGAGCCTCATTTATTAGTCTTTGTTACACGGTTTTGTTAAAGAACTCCGTGCATTTGCTGTCTATAAATAAAAATATAAGCGTAGTGTGACAGGTTGAAGCAATTTTTCAAATTCTTGCTTCTGCCAGAGCTTACAGAAGAAAAAATAGTTGAAATCAACAGCAGAAGCCATCTGCCGCACGGGCTTTTGCGCACATCCTCTAATACAGAGTAGCAGAGGAGGGGGAGAAGCAACAGAGGTCAAGTGTAGTAACGCGAGTTTTAACGGAATCTGTGGTGACGGTGACCTTGCCACGGCAGCTTTCTCACTCTCAGAATAAATAACCTGGGAGACTACAAAAACATGTCCTAGGGAATAAATTAACACGAAAGTTAGAATCTGCAAAGTCACTGGAGAACGTAAACATTTGATGTGATCGGATTCTCATCTGTAAATCATTTGATTGTGTTTAGACAGCTCATCCATTTATTAATCAGAATTGTGTGTTTAATTGCCTTGTAACCCTGTGGGGTTAAAATGGAGAATGTTTCAAAATGTTGTCTTTTTTTTTTTTCCTTTTTTTTTATTCGCCGTGGCAACATTACTCAGCACTTTTATTCAGATACTAGTTTTGTTTCCTAACATAAGAAAATGCTTCTTCCAATTCATGCCCGTGTGGGTAGGGTGTATGGTAGGATGGATACTTAGTTATGATGAAATTATTAAGATGAAATTTGAAAGCATGAATAAGCTATTTTAACAAATCCCTAATAACAGTGTTTCTTGCTGTTGTTACATGAGCTGTTGATGGTATTTGGATGAAGAAATTGAATTGTGGAATGTGAACTGCCTATTACTAGAAATTAGATGGGCGTACCCATAAAGTTGAAGATTTTTATTCTAGTCTCCATTTTTTTATGTCTTTGTCAGCTTGGAACTTGGCGGTACAGTTCAGGGGCTACCCTGAAAAGATGAGGGATTTTTTTCTGCTGTCTTTCAAGGTATGTACTCTCGCTAATAATATCTCTGGTTGAAGAATGTTGTCATCTGTCCAGTTCTGTTAGAAGTTACATCCAAGTATTGGGTATCTCTGTGGAGACATGGTTGTATGTGCTGAAGGTGGAGCACTTTTGTCAGGAGACTGACTTGTAACGCAAAATGTGAGCATTATTGTCATACTTTATATCTGTTGCTTAAAAATGTTGTAAGAGACTTAGCCTTCTATGAGAACTTTCTAAAATAAATTCATTCTGATGTTTGGAAACTGTATCATTAATACAAACATACTAAGCAGTCAAGTCCTAATCTCCATATGGAACTTCTACCAACACTGACAGTTTTGAATGTGTTTGTGAAGAGGGAAGTCCAACAGTGCCTCACACTTTATATTTAAGTAATCTCGTGTAATTGTACAAGTAAAATTGCAGTATTAAAATATACTATTCATGAATGATTACTAGGAGCGTCGTAAAGGAGACTCAGCAATCATCTGTTAATGAGCAAATTGCTTTATATGGGCAGAATTCTCATTACCTTTTCCCGTTTTTGGTGTCAGTTGTCCCAGTTTTGTCCTTCTGACAAAGCTGTTCTAATGGCTCAGAAAACATGCCTGCTAATGGCAGCTGCAGTTGATCTGGAAATGGGGAGACAACAAGTAGCACCTTCTAAACAGGTAGGGCCTTGCTCTGTTAACTGATTCTGTACCTATCAGTGCAGCATTTTTTTCTTTTTGATTTCGAAGTCTTCGTTGTTTCACTCGGAACAGGATATTGAGAATGTAAGCATGGGAACCTTTCACAGTTAATTCGAATCAATGCACCTGGTGCTTTCCAGGCAATTGTAAATGTTGGAGTTCTGCAAATTAGTTCTGTCGACTTCAGTGGATTTTAACAGATTTATATCAGCAAAGGGTCATGGCAGTACTTCCCTTAGAGGAATTTCAGTCTACTTTTTATATCATGTATGCTGCTAAACATTGGTTGGTCAGGCAGATAATTACTGCTGATAATTTAGGATTGTGCCGTTGCTGAAAGTAGTTACCAGTATGGTTATGATAATGCTCACAATTTTTTTTTTGTTCTTTATGCACACATCCATTTTTGGGTGTGTTGTACTTACTGTGAAAGAAGATTAAAGAGACTGTACAGTGGTTATGAAGGAAGTGTGGAAGTCTGCTGGACGGTGATTGTCACAGCAACTTACTTTTGTGGAGAGCAGTGCACAGCAATTTGGGTTGTGGGATTTAGTGGCTTGTCAGTGTCAATAGCACTGTTTTATGCTTGGGCGCTAAAATAAATGATTTCCCCTAGGAACCATGTGGTTCTTTCTGGCCCAATGGAATGTTCAGTGTGAAGAGGCTTTGTCTGAGATGTGGAGGTCTGAAAAAGAGGGGGGGGGGGGAAAAAGCAAAAACCCAAAGCCACTAAGTGGTGTAGATGATCTACTAATCAGGCTGATTCCTAATTTATTTTATAGTTAGGTATAAAGATCCTGTTAGCTGTGACATGTGTATCCCTTTCACTTTTAAAACTACAGAATCATAGAATCACAGAATCACTGGGGTTGGAAGAGACCTTCAAGATCATCGAGTCCAACCATAAACCTATGCCAAACCCACCCCTAACCCATGTCCATCAGCACCACGTCTGCCCGGCTTTTAAATACCTCCAGGGAGGGCGATTCCACCACCTCCCTGGGCAGCCTCTTCCAATGGTTTGGCTTGGAAGGGACCTTGAAGACCTTAGTTCCACCCCCTGCCCTGGGCAGGGACACCTCCCACCAGCCCAGGTTGCTCCAAGTCCTGTCCAACCTGGCCTTGAACCTCCAGGGATGGGGCAGCCACAGCTTCTCTGGGCAACCCCGGCCAGGGGCTCACCACCCTCATAGGAAATAGTTTCTTCCTGAGATCTCATCTAAATCTATCATAATCTAATCTATGACAAAAATATCTTCTTAAATTTTGTAAAATAGACGGAGCTTTTCACTCAGGCCCTTCAACATCTCCAGGCCTGCAAGGAGATATGGAAAGTTCTGAAATTAACAGGTAAGCTACAAAGCGTGTCTGTTCAGCACATGTAACTCCTAGACTTGGTCACTGTATTCACGAAAAATACAGGGCATATGGAATTGCTGTCTCAGCTGAAGAGCAGATATATGGCAATATGATAAAAGAATTGGCAAAGCCAACTACTGTTTTTTGTATGTCATTGCAGGCTTTTTATTGTGTAGATGCTGTGAAGTATGGAATGACGTTTCAGAGTGAAGTTGGGTTGACTGTTCAGTCTTAAATGTTGAGGAACTCCAAGCTTTTTCCTCTAGAGTGGAGTCTCTCTTGCGGCTTTTTAATACTTTTACTAGCCTCTTCCCATTTTAAGGCATTTCAGATCAAAGTACGTACTTTGAAGTGCCAAAACCCATCCTCTGTTCTCTGACTATTCATGTCAATTTAGATCAGGTATTACTGGAGACTGACGTGCTGACAGCTGACAGCTGAGGTGCTGGGTGACTTTTAGCCTAGAGCCTTCACTTTTTGGTAGTATATTGGTAGAAAGATTCCATTAGGCATTCCTTGTCTGGCCTGTGGTTTGATTTCTTTTCACTTGTAGATTTGGGACACTGTGGAGTTTCCATTGTGTTGGGTTAGGATTTAACTTTCTGTCAAGAAATTTACTTGCTGTTTTTTCCCCCCCTTAAAATTTCAGAATGAAAAGTTCATTATATGGCCTTGGATTTGCGATTCTCTTTGCTCTTTTTGCACTTAAGGCAAGATAACTGCAGAAGACTTCTTCCCTTTTTAATTTTCCATCCTTAAAATCCCAAGGGGTTGATAATCTCGGGACAGGGACATAGTGGAGTTTCTCCTGCAGAGCTTTGTTGAATGGTAGCCTGGCGCTTCCTTTACTTCTTCGCTAGCCCTTGGCCAATGTGTGGACAAGTCTGTTGCTCTGGAGGAAGTCGAGAATGTCTTTTAGATGTAAAAACAAAGGTCTTTGTGACACTTCGTGAAGGGATTGTTTGGTATTTGTATCAGGTTTACACCTTCCTAGCAGTTCTGCTGTTCTCCCACCCTTCTTCTGCATTTAAGGATTTCTTGAGTGCTTTTCTACTAGAAAAAATTTGAAGCTGATGATAACCTTTTTCATATGCTGACATTCTCAGCTGGTGGCCTTCTGCTACCTCTTTTACCTGGCTATGAAAATGGCTTCTCTAGTAGCTTTTACCTTGCCTAGGAGGGTTGCATGAATTTAGACAACTACAGACAATCCAGATTTTTGGGGGCTGGAGGGGGAGGCATGATGGTTGGTGGGGTTGTGCTTTGGACGTCTGAGGTTTCTGTCCAAGACTGCTTCATAATTCCACTTGCTCTGCTGTTAAATCTGAGTACCTTAATGGTTTTCCTGCCTGTTAGAAACAACATTTATACCTTGTGGTACACCATGTGGCTTTAAGAAAATTAATCATTACATACAGGCAACTCCATCTCTTCTGTAGGAGATTTTGCTAAAGACCCAACAGACACGTTGTTGCTGCTTTATGAATTTGAAGCAAGATCCAAGCTGAGTGATCCAACACTCCACAACCTGATGGAGTCAGTATGGGAGCAACCACAAATAGAGGTCAAGACACTAGAAATCATTGCATGTAAGGACTGCGTTTGTACTTTCATAGTCCAGTTCATGAAAAAGAGCTTTTGCTGTGCTTTCCTGTTCATTTGGGGTGACCGGGATTATCACATATTGTGCAGCATGCAGAAAATGGGTCTCACCATATATATATTTTGTCCTGAAGCAAAGATGCTTAGGATCTTAGCAAAATCAGGAGATCTGTGTTTTGAAATCCTGTAGTACATGGATTTGGTTTTTATTGAACAGTATTACATGAACCAGAAATTTCCTACATTCTTCCATGTCTAGACTCTGAGACATTTATATAAGGTTGTGAGTCTGGAAAAGATTATTCAAATAAACTTTTACAAACTCCAAACTAAGGAAGGCCAGAGAATGACCCTAGCTGATCTATGCCCCAATACAGAAATTTTAGGATGTGGACTTTGGATAGATGTGCAGTTTCAACTTAAAGTTAGTGTTGTTATTTTTTAAATAGCACTTCTCTATACTGTTCCATACTTTCATCACAAAGTTCTAGTCGTGCCTCCTTGAGAATCCTAGAGTAGGATCCAAGGAAGATGAGTCAAATTTAGAACTACTGCGGCAGGTCTCCGGAGGGGATTCTGTAGGATTGCATAAACACCTCCTTACCTCCCTTGTCTTGAGGCAGTACGTACCTGGGCTTGGAAACACCATATGGACATCCCGCTTCTGCCTGATTTTTCTATCCAAATTTTCATGTTTAAGGAGACAAACAAAACAATACTCTTTACTTTACACACACCACACACTCCCCCGATATTTTTGGGATACTGCACCAGAAGTAAATAGCAGTGAGAGCACTTGTAAATGATGAAATCAGCTGTGCTTCTGCCCTGTCATCCCCATTGATGATGTGCACGGTAAGAAAGTAGTAGAGAAGCACTAGCTTGTGACCACATCCAGGCATTAAGCAAATCTCTTTTCAGTTGTTTATCACAAGGAATCTGGCAACATGCTGTAGTTTATTTTAGTGACCAATGAAATTAAAGTCTGGCTCCAGTATAATTTCTTTCTTCTTCTCTTTTTTTCTTTCACTTTTAAGCATTAGCAATGGAATCTCCAGCACGGTATCCAGTACTGTGTAAGAAAGCTCTCAAGAGTGCGCTAAACCTTCACAGAAAGCAGACTGTCATTGATGCTGTGAAATTTAGGTTAGTGTTATCACATAGCTTTGCTGTGAGCCTGTGACTGGAAATACTGACAGGGAATAAAGCCTGCAATTTAAAAAAAAGTGGATTTTAGCTTATGTGCAAGGTTCCACTTCTTGCTGGCCAACCAGTGTACCTCTCAAGTATGACTGTCTGATGGATGTGCTACCTGTAATTTTGTTTTCTTGGCATGTTTTCTGAAACAGTTGGATTTCCAATAAATGAATTTATTGAGGAAGGAAAATGAGAATTGGATCCAGAAGAGGTCTCTGGCTGTTTCTTGCGAGGAAGGTGTTAATTTCAAATGTTACCCTGCAGTAGGGAACTAGGTATTTCAAAGACAATGAAGTGAAGATAAATTAAGGGCCGAGAGGAAAACCACGAGTTGTAAGTTAGTGATATGATGCCATAGTACCTACGTGATGTATTTTGCTGGGTAACAGCTGAACCTTATGGAATCTGAAAAACAACCTGGTACGTGTCCTCCTCTCACACTTGTATCCCATAAAGGACTTTTCCTCCTTTCTGAGTTCCTTGCAGTACCCACTGGGCAAAGGCAACTGCTAATATTGCCTTTCTCACTTCACACTGAGAAAGACAGACCTGTTTTCAGAAACCATATATGTGTTGCTAATTTTACGAGGGTGCTGACTACTTAATTCTTGTTGGTGAATTTAGAAAAAGTACCTTTTCCTCACTGTCATGTGTAGCACCCTAGAAAATACTATGTCTTTATAGAGCCTAGCAATGAAAATAATGAAGTACTTGCTGCTCTTGGCTCTCTTTTTTGCGTGGTTTTTATGAATGTGATCTGGTACTAGGGAAATCTGTGTTTCTGCTCTAAGAATGTGAGTGGAGTAAGCACTCAGGTGGACATGTCTGACAATCGTAGAGACATAGTGTACTGCTGATACTAAAAAGCAGTTGTTTGTGCATATGGTATTTAATGTTTCCTCTTTTGTTTCTGTTTCAATTCTCAGCAAATGCTTGCATAGTTTGATTAATCTTTCTTTACCGACTGGATTAACAGACTTGGATGCCTGTGTACTTCAGGAGGCGTGGGACTACTTTGAAGATGCTCTGAGCGTAGTCAGCAATACAGTAAGTTGAACAGGAAAACAAAGATTTTGGGAGATGATCCTGAGCACATTTAAAAAAAAATTCTCATTAGACTGAGAATAATTAGTAGACTGAACCTTATATAGTGTTACATGTGGAGCAGCTAAGACTTCTTCAGTAAAAGATACATGAAAGATATTTATGACTGAATTATGAATTTCCCTGGATTTTTTAAGGGTTTTTTAGAGACATTTAAGACCAAAGTTTCAGTGCCTGTTTTAGAAACATTGTGAGCTAGATCATTCATCTTTGCTCCTCCTGCTTTCTAAATTCTTATGCTGAACATGTTTCTTCAGATGCAGTTTACTTTTCCAGACCAGTTTAAAGCTGGCTAAAATTTGGATGCCAGTCTTGCTTTTTTTCTCAGCTCTGTTTTGTTAAATGTATTTGGGGAACTTACTACATTATTATTTTTTCCAAATGACCTAGAACTAGATTCCTGTCCTGTCCGTACTTGGGGCCCCATGTGCCTTGTTTCTGTGACGGCGGGTATACAGAGAGTAAAAGCTTTCTTTCAGTAATCATTTCTGCTGCTTCTTTTAAGCCTGAAGCATAATGCTGTGCAGTGAAGGCAGATCTCTGTACAGAATTAGAATTTCGGAGGTAAAAATCAGTTAAGGAGCATTCCTCCTCAGGACTAGTGAAACCAATACTGTGTTTTATAGGTTCATTCCATTGGATGGCGGTTTCTTTAGTCAGGTTTGAATGTATCTTTCTTTTATAAAAGTGGCATAAAAATACACTGTTCCTGACTTCCTCCCCCAAAAAGAACGTGTCCACATCCATGCCTGTCTTTTGCTGAAGTTGTCCTGTATAACTTTGTCAACGTTCTTGTTGGGGGATACAAATGAGATGTTAATATGGACTGATACTCGTAACAGCAAAGTTTCAGAGTGTTAGAAGGCTGTCTTTAGCTGCCTTGCTCATGGCAGCAGGTACTAATTAGTACCATGCTTGGAGGACACTGAGGCACTGCTCATGATTTACATACACCTCCTGTTCAGAAATGGATGCTACAGTTCAGAAATTCACTCTGCGACCTCTTACTTAGGATGAGAAATATCTATCAAAGAGGGAAAAGAAGTCCTTCCAGCCTCCCCTTAAGGATTTGCATGGCAAATAAATAATTGCTTGTCCTTCCCTTCCCCAACTGGATCGGTTCCCCACCAGGTTCAAAGTGTTGTTGGGTACTGTGGCTTCTGTTCTGCAGTTACAAGGGCAGCTTTCACTCTCACAAGCCATTGCCATGGTGCAGAGGGAAATTCTGAAGGTTGTAAGAACTATTCTAATCTGTAGTGAGCAACTGCCCTGCAATTCAGTACTGGGTGGAGAAACTGGAAAGTACTGTGGCAGCAAGCTCAGCCTGTCTGCGGATAGACTGTTGGAAAGCCTACTTCCATTCTAGCGTCATTCCCAGTCCCACAGAACTGTATTTTCTGACCTAGCAATAGGTAATTGCAGCATGACTTACCCACGTCGGAAACAAGCTGTTTGGCGGTAGCGCTCTGAAGAAATTGCCCTTTGCTCAGGAGGAAAAAAAACCAACTGCTTTCTCACTCTAAAACTAAACTCTAATGCACTCTTGACTTGTCAGGTTTAAAGTGAAGAGTCTGTTTTCTGATGAGCTACTGCTTCTTGTTTGCTACCCCAGGATGCTTACCCAGAGGTGGAGATCCTTTGGTTAATGACAAGAGCCTGGAATACAGGAGTATTTCAGTATACCGTTGGTAAATACAAGGAAGCTGAGCAGTGGTGTGGATTAGGAATGCGTTTCCTCAATCACTTAGGATCTCTGAAGAAAAGCTATGAAGGCCACGTAAGTGGAAGCAGATGGGTTTGAGGATGTGGGATTGGACGTCTGGTCTGAATTTGAGATATGGATCTGGGTGAGGAAATCACTAGAGATGATCTTTGTAGAGTTTCAGGAGAAGCATGGCACCTAAATATTTTCAGGAAGCTTGATGCTAAAAGAGTCTTTCAAACTGAGGCCAGAAAAGTTTTGATAGCCAGTAGAAAGAGTAATGTAGTGTCCTTTTACTGGAAGGATTGTGTAGATGGCTGACTGGAAATAGACTTCTGTTTGTGGCCATGGGAGAGCCCTTGTACCTCGCCTGCTTTCACTGAAGTCAAGGTGCTGTACCAGTTTACTTAAAAGGTGCTGTACCAGTTTACTTAAATCGTAGAATCACAGAATCACTTGGGTTGGAAGAGATCTTCAAGATCATCGAGTCCAGCCATAAACCTACACTGCCAAACCCACCCCTAACCCATGTCCCTCAGCACCACGTCTGCCCGGCTTTTAAATACCTCCAGGGAGGGCGATTCCACCACCTCCCTGGGCAGCCTCTTCCAATGCTTGACAACCCTTTCCATAAAGAAGTTTTTCCTCATATCCAACCTAAACCTCCCCTGGCACAACTTGAGGCCATTTCCTCTTGTCCTGTCGCTTGTTCCTTGGGAGAAGAGATTGCCCCCACCTGGCTAGAACCTCCTTTCAGGGAGCTGTAGAGAGTGAGAAGGTCTCCCCTCAACCTTCTCTTCTCCAGGCTGAACAATCCCAACTCCCTCAGCCGCTCCTCATAAGACTTGTTCTCTCTGTCGTATCAACTGTCGTATGAATACATTCAAGCTCGCTTTCTAGTATAACAGAAAGTCTTATAAATATGGTTTAAACTGATGTGAACAAAATCATTAAAGCCCATCTTTTCAGGCGTGGCTTAGTCACTTCCTGGGAGGGAGAAATTTCAGGGCCAGCGTGCCTGTGGAGAGCAATGATGCTTTTTCTTACTCTGTTGCAAGCCAGCTTCTCTCTACAGTTTTTGGCCGGGGCTGCTACCCTGATTGCAACGCAGTGCAGCCTGGCTGGTGTGCGCAGCCATCGTGCGTTCTCTTATGCATGAACTGGGCAATCAAGAGCTGGTCGCATGTTTTATACCATTTTACGTACATCAGTTAGGACAATAAGAATTGAGATCACTCCCTTCCAACCTCAGCTGTTCTGTGATTCTGTGAATAGGTTTATTCAGTGACGTAAGGCTCGCTATAAGCTATGCTTTATTTCAGTATAAATAACCCCACCTTTGTTAGGTTGCACTGATTTAACAGTTTTTTTCTTAAACTGCTGTATTTAAATCTGGGCTGAAATCTTTATATCAATCTGAAATTTTAGGTTTAGAAGCTGGGAGGTTGTACCTACCTGCTGGGGTAGTCTCCCACCTATTCCCCTGCTTCCCTGGAAGTGTTTCAGGCCAGGCTGGATGGGGCTTTGAGCAACCTGCTCTAGTGAGAGGTGTCCCTGCCCATGGCAGGGGGGTTGGAACTTGATGATCTTTAAGGTCCCTTCCAACTCTAACCATTCTATGATTCTCCTCTCTGTCGCTTTGTTGTATTACGTAGTTGAACGATGCAACTTCATCCATCCTTGTTGACAACTATGGTGTTTATATCCTCCAGATGATTGGTCTTTATAGTGAGGTTCTGGACAAACTGGACAGAGCAAAAGGGTTTCTTCCAAGTGAAGAAGAATGATGACAGCCACAACTGCAAAGTAGAACAGCAGTCTCTCTTGGAAACGTTCTGCTGAATGAGAGAGACCTTTAGCTATGCGAAGGCATGGGAGCAGTGGAAAAGAAACCAGGATCTCCTTCTTGTTGGCAATTATGTACTTTTTAGGAAGTGTTTATTGAATAAATGTAATTGTTTTCCCTTAGGAAATAATATTCTCTGGAGCTGTATAACAGTTAGGAATAAATACTTAACTTTTTCGTGAGATGTGTCTGCTGTTGTGTAACAGGTTGGTTTAGAAACCTGATTTTAGTAGTAAGCGTCAATGTCAATGCTAAAAGTATTCCAAGACCAGGCATCTCCTCTGGATGTTACAGTTTGCCTTGCTACATAAGTATTTATCAGATTGTTTAGTTTTCAGTCCATTTCAGTATGGACAAGAATTCAGAGCTGTTTGCCAGTTTCACAGTTTAGTTACAATAAAAAAGAGCAGGTATTGTTTAGCTGACAGAAAAAGCTAAAGCTTTGACTAGGTACTGCCGTTTATAGACTCCTGATTGTAACAGGCCAGTCACTGTTCAGCATGAAGTCTCCCCAAATCCTCCTAAAACCACAGGCTGGTAAATGCAGCTGGACCAGAGAGATCTCCCACCTGAAATTCAGTGGGGATAGTGCGGAGTGCGGAGGGGTGGAGCGGCGTTAATCAGTTCTGTACGGCTGTTGCTGTTTCACCAGCAGGTTCGGAAGCTAGAAAAAAGATGGCCTGAGTGTTGTCTTCTGTACTGCAGCACGGATGTGCTCCTTGACACCTTTTGGTGTCCTCCCTCCAGGGGACAAACTGTGGCTGCGTTCTACCTGCGTATGAGCCCAAGGTCGTGTGTCCTTCCAGTGTGCCCAGCCCTTCTCTGGAGGCAAGCGGAGGGGGCTGGCGTGGCAGGGAGCAACAGTGCGCCGCCATAAAGCCTTTTGAGTGCTCGGGGAGCAGTACTGCAGGTTCTAGCAGAGCCTATACTTAGTATAGGAGTTTTTCTTTTTTTTTAAAAAAAATAATAAAATAATAGGCTGGTAGGGGGCTTGAGCAAAAAGCAGATTCGGGCTACCAGTTGCCTCCTTAGCAGACGGGGTAGGAATCGGCTGGTAGATGCACGCTGATTGCTTTTCACTTTGGGCTGCTGCATTATAGTAAGCAGGTACAAGGCAAATTAAAGTGAAGATGATAATCATAGAATCCTAGAATGGTTTAGGTTGGAAGGGACCTTGCAGATCATGGAGTTCCAGCCCCCCTGCCACAGGCAGGGACACCTCCCACTAGACCAGNTCTCCTCATAGGAGAGGTGCTCCAGCCCTCGGACCATCCTCGTGGCTCTCCTCTGGACACGCTCCAGCAGGTCCCTGTCCTTCTTATGTTGGGGACTGCAGAGCTGGATGCAGTGCTCCAGGTGGGGTCTCACCAGAGTGGAGTAGAGGGGCAGAACCACCTCCCTTGACCTGCTGGCCACACTCCTCTTGATGCAGCCCAGGATGCGGTTGGCCTCTGGGCTGCGATGGCACGTTGCTGGCTCATGTTGAGCTTCTCGTCCATCAGCACAGCCAGGTCCTTCTCCTCAGGGCTGCTCTCCAGCCATTCCTCGCCCAGCCTGGATTTGTGCTTGGGATTGCCCCGACCCAGATGTAGGACCTTGCACTTGGCCTTGTTGAACTGCATGAGGTTGGCTTGGGCCCACCTCTCCAGCCTGTCCAGGTCCCTCTGGATGGCATCCCTCCCCTCCCGCGTGTCTCCTTCACCAAACAACTTGGTGTCATCGGCAAACTTGCTGAGGGGGCACTCGACCCCACTGTCCATGTTGAACAGTACAGGTCTGTTGTGTGACAGTCCACAGACACATTGGCGCGATCCAGAAATGGGCGTACATCCTGTAAGTGGATTCTTTTGCTGTTTCTGTAAGAGGGTATTCAAGCACCCTGAGGAACGCCCTAACAGTCATTTCAGGTCCTCTGGTTTGCTTACTGGGGAGCTGAAGGTGTTCTGCCCCTTATTCTTCACAAATGTTACGCGAAGGTTGGGGCTGATGGGCTGCAGTGTCTTTCAGCTGTAAGATCATCTGGTTTGAGACTTGCTTAATTTTGGTTTTTAAAACGTAAAAATATATATTTTAATTAGAACCACATTATTAAAACCTATTCAGACAGAGGACGTGGCCACTAACAGCAGGATTGTGGCTACAGAAAAGAAGAAGTTGCATTAGTTATAGTCCATTCTGAAAGCCTGACGCGCTCTGGAAGAACTTGGTAGTGTTTTGTGCAGTGGTGGGGCCAAGAAGTAGTTAAAAAAGTCAGCTGCGGTGCTGTCTCTGTGCTCCATGTCTGTCCTTTTTCACAGTCTGAGTAAACCAAGTGTTGGTGATTTCTGCTTTATTGTGTGCGGCCGGCACCGCTCTGCGTCCTACGGCAGAAGGCAGAAACCAGCCCTTAGAGCTGCCGGGTGCTGGTGTCTGTCATGCAGCTGGATGCAGGGCCGTGTCCCGAAGGCGGGAGCATGCCGGCGCGTCAGTCGCTGCGGCGTTCCCGGCAACGCGAAGTCGGAACGTAGTGTACTCCGTGCTCTGCGGTACTGCGCAGGTAGGCTGGGAACGGGAGTCCCCGAGGGAGCGAATTCTATTGAAGGTGGCAACCGGGGAAGCGTTGGGAAGTTTATAGGCTCTGTGAGAGCGAGATGCTGTAGCCGAGACTGGTGCTGCCTGAGCCGTGCTTCCCTGTTTGCTGGGAAGTGTCCTGTTGCCCTTGGGGCTCGGCTAGCTGGAGCTATGGGTTGGGAGGAACAGGAAGGTACCTTTGTGGAAATCAGCAGGATACGAAGACGAATGCAGAAGTCAGGATGTTCAGCCAGACGTTGTGTACGGGTTCTTACTCCTGAGGTCTACTACAGGCTGAGGCAGTAGAAGCAGCGTTGGCTACTTCCACTCCGTGGCGCTGGGTTTGTGGTACCCATCAAATCCCCCGGGCTGCGTGATGCAGAGGGCTCCCGTGACACACACGTAGGAGGATGGATCTGCACAGGGTAAATTCTCTCCTTGGTGTGCTCAGGTCTAGTTTGGATCTCTGCCGGCTGCCGCTTTCAGCTCCTTCGTGCACGCCGTGCTGTCTGTTCAACTAAGAAACACCTTTGAACTCATAAAGAGCCAGGCCTCAAATAGCGCATAAAATTCTTGTGGAGTCACCGTTCTGGAGATGTGTGCTGCGTCACGGTACTGCAGGGACTGTAGATGGTGCCACAGAAGCAAAGGTATCCTCTGCCGCCTGCGGCTCCTCCCTGGTGCCCCCCGGGCCAGCTTTAATGATTGTTCTCAGTTCTGGCTTACACAACCAGGTAAAGGTGTCACACCGTACCAGAGGAGAAGGTCATGTTTGCCCAGTAAGCGCAGCAGGTAATTACATACCACCGTAGAAGACTGCGAGCATTAAATGTGTTTTTCCCTACAGCTGTAATTGTTTGAATTTTTTTCCTTGGAGATCCTCAGTTTGATCTCTTTTATGCTATAGACTTCACTAAGGAGTCCAGATCGGCGTGGTTACGGACTCTGCTGATACTCCTTCTCTGCATGTTTTTGCACTGTACGTTTTATTCCAGGCTTAGTATTGACCACAGGTTTTAAGCAGGGCAAGAATTCCTCTCCTAGCTGAATCAGACCCTAATTAGCTGGATTTCCAGTGACCATTCCCAAGAGGCACTTTGCAATCACTCTGCTTTGCTGGCGTTTGTGCAGTGAGTTTGCCAGTACGGATGCGGGCTGCTCCAGCACTGACTTTACCAGGCTAAACGTTGCTTTATAGAGTCCAGTAGCCCAGCTAAGGATGACTCTGGGCTGTACAGCTTTTTAAACCAGCAAGAGCTGACCTGGAAAAAAAAATAATAATCAGTGCGTCCCTCCCCTAGTCTTCTCTTGTTAGTGATGACTCTCTTGTTGCAGCATGGAGTCCGGGTGCTCATCCCGAGATGTTAACAGAGAGCTCCAGAGGGTGGCATTGCAGCAGCAATTTCTGATTTACATCGTTGGGGAAGCTACAGGGTGTGCTGGGTACTTGCCCTGTAACGGCAGAGTTCCTCCTCGCTCCTGAGGACACAAACTTACCCTCTAGGGCAGCAGTTCACGAATTTCCCCCCTTTCCCTCGCCTGTTTTTACGCCCTTTTTGCCTAATCTGATAATTTCTTAACTTGTTGGGGAAGCAGCAGCGGTGTAGGGGCACAAGGGAAATGCGATGTGGTTTGGAGAATGGGTCCAGGGAGAGGGTGTTTTCACCACCGAGCCAGTAGGAACGTGGCTGCAGGGAACCTGCCCAGGAAAAATAAAGTCCTTGCTGAGAAGAGTCCGGGAGCCGGGCAGGGAGAGACGCTGGAGCCACAGCTGCTGAGCCGTGGAGCCCCTTCTGCCACCGCTCACCCAGGGGTGCCTGCAGTTGGAGCACCGGCTCTCTGGCAGGTTCCTCTTGGGGTGCACCTGGGGCTACTTCCCACCATCCGGGCTGAGAAGAGCTTTGCTGTCGGTAGCATCATGGCTGCATGGAGCACTCTGGGGAGGCAGGAAGGAAGAGGGGCTGGTCTGGCCACTAGCACTTAGAACTGCAGTGAGCACTGTAACCAGAAATCAAGGTAACTGGGAGAGGGCTGAAGCTCATTAGAGGATTGGGCAAAAGCTTTTGTCAAGTGATGCGCAGTTGACCTGGCCAGCAGGGTGAGGGAGGGGATTCTGCCCCCCTGCTCCGGGGAGACCCCCCTGCGGTGCTGCCTCCGGCTCTGGAGCCACCAGCACAAAAAGGACACGGAGCTGTTGGGGTGGATCCAGAGGCAGCCTCAAAGATGACCAGAGGGCTGGAGCCAGGACAGGCTGAGAGAGTTGGGGTGGTTCAGCCTGGAGAAGAGAAGGCTCCGGGGAGACCTTGGAGCAGTCTTTCGGTCCCTAAAGGGACTCCGGGAAAGCTGGGGAGGGGCTCTGGATCAGGGAGTGGAGCCACGGGATGAGGGGGAATGGTTTTAAACTGGAAGAGGGCAGATTTAGATGAGCTATTGGGCAGAAATTCCTGGCTGTGAGGGTGGGGAGCCCCTGGCCGGGGTTGCCCAGAGCAGCTGTGGCTGCCCCATCCCTGGAGGTTCAAGGCCAGGTTGGACGGGGCTGGGAGCAGCCTGGTGTGGTGGGAGGTGTCCCTGCCCAGGGCAGGGGGGGGCACTGGATGATCTAGAAGGTCCCTTCCAACCCAAACCACTCTGTGATTCTGGGAAGTGCTGCACTGGAACTGAGGGAGGAAATGCCACCATCGCCCCTGCGGTGAGCCAAGCATGTTCCCAGCAGGGTGCTGCTCGTCCCACAGCGCTCCTGTGCGCTTGCACCGGTGACAGATGCCACGCTTCCTGACCCAAACAACTTAATATTTTTCCTTAGGGTTAAAAAAGCCTGAAGTCGAACACCGTGACTCCCATTTTGGAGGGAAGGGATGTAAATAAACACTAAAAGTCAGGGGATACCTAAGGAACCTCCAAGGGAAGAGACACCTTTAACAGGATGATGACTTTACCCGCTTCACAGCAGATGCCGTGGTGCCATCTGTTCCAGCTGGAGGAAAGCAGAGAGGAGCAGCCCTTGAAGGTTGTGCTGCTCAGCATCGTTAGCAAGAAAAGCGGTATCTAAGACAGCTGTCCAGGTGCTTGCATCTCAGGCACCAACAGGGAGAAGATTTTTGAGAAAACTGTCACTAAATTCCTTTAAAACCCCTCTTCCAGTAGCCTCACAGATCCTGCGCTCCTCTGCTTAACAAGGGCCAAGCATAGAGATGTTTCTCTCCAGCACAAGCAGCTTATGGTCTAATTTTCGAGCAGTGTCTTAGGGGAGATTAGTTTCCTGCCTATGGCAGGCAGGCATCTGTAGCAGGACATCTTGGGGGAGAAGATGTCCCCCCCATTTCACAGTGAGACAGGACCAATAACAGGACAATGCTCTGCTATTGTGCCCTCCAGAAGGACATTGCTAAGGTCCTGGTAGGCAGAGCAATTTGTCCTTATCCAGAAAAATAGCTCCTTAAAAAGCTTCAAAAGAGCAAGTTCTTATTTCCCTTCATGCCACCCTCATTCTCTTAGCATGTGGGTTACTCTTCCAGTGGTTGTCTGCACCTTACAGGAGTGCTGTGGTTTATTTGAGAACATAACCCGGCATTCCTCTCTTCACTGGAACCTTGACAGTTCCCTGTTGGAGCAGAACGAGATGACACATCATGGATTGTCTAGGGAGGAGTGTCTGCAGAGCCACATACTACAGCTCAGTTACTGGAACTGACTACGGACTGCACGGAGAATCCTGGCAGCTGCTGCGGCAGCCATTAACAGACAATGTTCCTGTGATGCCTTACATCAACTTCATCGTTCTGAATCATAGAATGACAGAGTGGTTTGGGTTGGAAGGGACCTTAAAGCCCATCCAGTGCCACCCCCTGCCCTGGGCAGGGACACCTCCCACCACACCAGGCTGCTCCAAGCCCCGTCCAACCTGGCCTTGAACCTCCAGGGATGGGGCAGCCACAGCTTCTCTGGGCAACCCCGGCCGGGGGCTCCCCGCCCTCACAGCCAGGAATTTCTGCCCAATATCCCATCTAAATCCACCCTTTTTCAGCTTAAAACCATTCCCCCTCATCCCGTGGCTCCACTCCCTGATCCCGAGTCCCTCCCCAGCTTTCCTGGAGCCCCTTTCAGACACTGGCAGGGGCTGGAAGGTCTCCCCGGAGCCTTCTCTTCTCCAGGCTGAACCCCCCCAGCTCTCCCAGCCTGTCCTCCCAGCAGAGGGGCTCCAGCCCTCCCAGCATCTCCGGGGCCTCCTCTGGCCCCGCTCCAACAGCTCCGTGTCCTTCTGCTGTTGGGACCCCCGGAGCTGGACCCAGGATTCCAGGGGGGGTCTCCCCCGCTGGGGGGATGCAGCCCAGGGGCCGGGGGGGTTCTGGGCTGCCAGCGCACGGTGCCGGCTCCTGGTGAGCTTCTCCCCCACCAGCACCCCCAAGTCCCTCTCCTGGGGCTGCTCCAGCCATTCTCCATCCAGCCGGGATTTGTGCTTGGGATTGCCCCAACCTACGTGCAGGACCGTAAAATCCATCACTATGTACAGCAGCAGTTTGATTTTTGGGAGTGGTAACGCTAGCAGCAGAACTGTATCATCTACCAGTTTTTTATGGACAACCACCACTGCAACACTGTTGATGGGATCAGTTAAAGAAGTTTCTGAACTGTTTTATTTGTCCAGTTGAGCTCCATAAACTGAACTGCCTGCCAACTGCACGCCCATGCTCAGTACAACACCTCTGTTCCCCTGAAATCTCACTTCTCTTGCCTGCAGTTTGAAAGCAAAAAGACGTTGAAGATTTAAAAAAAAACCCCAACCTTCTCACCTTTCAATTAGCTCAGGCAAATGACGCAAATTAGCTCAGCAAATTCAGACAGGAATGTATAATGATACCCCATTAACCCCATTGCCTTCCAGTGAACACTCCTGTTCTGTGCACTTAAAGGTACTAGAAAAAGATACAACTTCTCTCTGATGTCTAAAGAACACGTGAAACTGTAAAAAGGTGGTCTGTGTCAGCTGGAAATATAGTTACTTTGCTGTCTTTATATCCAATACAGGAACAATTACGTAGCAGCACATAAACCCTATTATTTGTAAAGCGAACTCCCCACAGTTCAAGCCATGACCCCCAATCCATTTATGGTGCCCAGTCAGCCCAGTGTCAACCTGTGCTACCAAAAGAACTTTTCAGTGGCCTGGTTATGGCTGTAAATAAGCCCACTTCTTTTTTTTTTTTTTTTTTCTTTCTTTTTTTAAATTTCCTTTTAGGCAAGTTCTTAGTGACCATCTTATACTAAAAAAAGCAATTTTTTTTTTTTTTTTAAACCGCTGTCGACACTAAAGTTTGCTGTAGAGAGACCGTATTGGTAGTTACTAAGATCGGCACCAAAAAAAAACCTGTCGCGCAATGAAGGACTCTACAAGAAGGCCTCAAAGGGTTCTTTGCAACTCTCTGTTTATTAAAAATATATGTCTCCTTGGAAGAAACACTGGTAAGCAACTAGTGTTGTCATGATCGATTCGATACTGTCGGCTATGCCATGGAGTACATCATCTTTTTCTCCATGTGACTTGGGAGGGAGACAGGCTATTGGGGGAAAAAAAAAAAAGAAAAAAAAAAAAGAAAAAAAGGAAAAAACCCCTCCAAACAGGAACACAATTAGCATCTTAAGGACTTTTCTTTCACTTACTCCACTTCTCCAGGGACCGACGTTTACAGCAGCCGGAGCAGGACCAGCGGGGCAGGGGGCCAGCTGCCAAACAGGACCCGGTGCCAAAGTTCGCTGCTTTATGGTCGGTGCCCCGGCAGCGGAATCCTTCCTGCCCTCAACCCTGCTAGTGGCCACATCTCTGCGCGGCGCTGCTTTCTGTCCCTGCAGGGCTCCTTGCGATGTAGGACAAGCGACGACAGCTTCTCACCAGCCAGGATGGGACAGTCTGACAGCAGTCATCGTTCGCGCTGAGAACTGTTCAGGCCGTGCACCAACTGACGCGCCGATAGCAGTGCCGCTCGGGAAAGGAGAGCGGCACCCCGCGCCCTCGCTTAGCCCTATAAAATAGGGCGAGGGAGAACAGGCCAAGACTTACCTGCTCGTGCGGTGACCTCCTTTGCTTGGGCGCGTGGCCCTCTGGCTGAGAAACGGCATCAGCCAGGTCTCCGCAAGGTGGGAGCGCTCCTCCGGCTGCGCCGCGAGCACCCAGCACCGCTCGGCTCCTTCTCCAAGGCTGCGCAGAGCCTCCCCCCGGCTTCACACCAGACTCTGTTCCCGTGGAGGAGCCCCACTCAAGCGTGGAAGCCAAAGTGTCCTCGTGACGGACACATCTCGGCTTAGGAGCAGATGTCTCCACACCAGCAGTTGGTCGGTCGCCTCCCTTGGAAAATCCCAGTGCGCAGCAGACCGGTGCAGCTCTGCTCCCCCTGCCCCGCAGAGCCGTGAGCGCAGGGCACCCGGTTTCCTAAGGTGACCTTGAGAAAGGGAGCTGAGCCCGATTTCAGCGAGAGGAGTGAGGCAGAGATGTCAGAGACAGAACCAGGCGAGGTGGCCACGCATGTGTCTGCCAAGCCCCGGCTCCCAGCGCAGCAGGTGAGGTCCCCGCCACGCTGGGAAGGCCACCGCCGCCGCTGCCACCTGCACGCAGCGGAGCCAGGAATCTGGCATGGAGTAGGAAGTTTTTCAGTTGTGTTACTGCTTTGGAAAACTGTGAGCATCCATCCAAGGCACAGCTGGGGACGTTTCCTGCCAGTGGCTAACAGGGAAGGGAATGCCAGCGTGCTGCCGCAAGCGACCACGGGTCATTTCACCTGCGCCCGCAGGCACAGGGCCAGCCCAACATCCCACGTTTTCCACAGCGACACAGGACAGCAAGGACATTTGTTCCATGTGGCCGGTAGAGTATTTCCTAACTAAACACCGCAGATCTAAATTCTATTTACAATAGAGCCAGCTTAAAAAATAAGTTAAAAAACCGGATTTTATACCCATTCAGTTCATTATTAACAAGAGAAAAATGGAGTAATGGGGGGGGCAAAAAAAAACCCCAAACCAAAAAAACCAACACAGCAACACAATATGGTTTTGGCTTAAACAGCTTAAAAAAATAGAACCAAAAGGAAACCTCTCATGCAAACACATAAGGTGGTGTGTAAAACAATGTGCAATTTAATATGTAGTATCATCCGTTCTCTCGTTTTGCAGCCTCCTGCTCAGTCTCTTGTCTCCCAGCCTCCCTCGGAGCAGCTGTTGCTCCTTGCGGTGCTGCTCCGGACCTGTGGTCCCTTCTGCGCGGGCAGCGTACTGGTCTCCGCTCTGCCTCGCAGCGCCGGGGCGGCTGGCAGGAGGCTGGCCCTGACGGGAGACGCTTCCGAAGCGCCTGGTACCGTTTTTGAGCTCTTCATGCCCAAGTGGACTCCCTACGCCCAGCGGTTGGGACAGAGAAACTGAAAGATCCTTGCAATAATACAATACCTTTGAAGAGAGGTCCCTCAAGTTTCCTAGTCCACGTACATATATATATATATANAATAATAATAATAATAATATAATAATAATAAAAAACGACCTTGAATGGGTTCTCATCTGTCTCTAATGGAGCAGTGGGAAGGTCCATGCAGGAACAGTGGGAACAGTCACGTGATGAATGAGTTCATCCCAACAAAAGAAACAGGACTAGAAAACTCAATTTTGCGACGATCTAAAAAAAGGGGGCTGGAATAGTTTTCATATCCCCCCTCCTTGGGGCAGAGGGCTTGGGTGGGGTAGGACTTCAGAGATCTTCTGCTCACAGGGAAGCAGGTGGGGGACAATCTTCAGAGTTTCTCTGGGGACGGGACCCAGATGTAGTGCCCAGACTGGTCCTCGATGATCTGTTTGATTTTGCTGTAAATCTCTTCGAGAGAGTCTCCTTGTACGATGGCTGGAAGAGGAGAGAACAAGCAAGACCCTGAGCGCCGGGCAGCGCTGTGCCTTCCCCACCACGAGCTACAGGAAAGCTCTTCACTCCGCGCCAAAGGGGCTGGTGTGGCACGGCCAGCAATTAATGAATGAGACAACCCGTGTCAAAGGGGCTGCAGCAGGAGCGCGATGACACGGAGGGTTAACGTGGGTGGCCAAGGGGATTAGGGGGAGCTGGCAGAGCTCCTCAGGCATGCGAAGCGCCAGGCGGGTTCTCCACGACGGGGCTGCTAATCAGCTTTGCAGACTGTGTCACGCCACCGCGCCGTGGCCCTGTGGCTCCTCCGCCGTGGCGCTCCGGAGGGCTGCGCGCGGATTAGCCTCTGTGTGCCAAGCGCGTGCCCTGCGCTGCCGGATTTGCCCACCCCCTCCCGTCGGCTGCCCGGGGCTCCTCAAGTTTGGTGCTTCCTCTGCTGCGGGGTGGGAATCGCAGCACCATCAGGCTGGAAAAGGCTGGCTTACAGCTGGCGCTCCCAGCGGCAAACTAAAGCGGCGACTAAAGCCGAAAGAGCAGCGACAGTCTCTCGGCGCAGCAGGGACATGACAAGAAGCGCTTCACTCTGCGTCCTGCCTCAGAGGGGGTGACGCACGCGGAGGGCCAGAGCTCTGCGGTAACGCCGCCTGCCTCCGTAGCCCAGCCGGGATCACCCTCCAGCATCCCCGGTCCCTCATTATTAAATTCCCAGCCCAGAACTTGCTACAGCGACCATCTCTTTACCCGTTTCTTTCAACAAGGGGTTTCAGACAAGAGCACTCCTTCCCCAGGTCGACTTCAAGCTCACCGGCCAAGCGCCCAGCGGCACGCCGAGGGGGAGGCAAAACCGTGGCGCGCTTCCTTTGTGCTCTTCCTGGAACTGCTGCCCAGGACAGGAGCTCTGGGGAAAGCTTTTGCCCTGTTTGTGCCCACACATTTGCTCCGAGACCCATTTTTGGAAAACGTTCTTGCTCGGGACTTTTCCCGGTAGCTGTGAAGTGGTTAATGCCGGGTTTGGTTTGGCAGGATTATCACTACTCGACTTCCGGAGAAAAGAGTTACTGCACTGGAGGAAAGACAGAAGACCAGTTTCTCTGCCTCTTCGCCTGCCCGTGATTTTCCAGAATTAATCATGTTCCAAACATCAGTTCCTTAGTGCACAAGGATGCCTGTGTCGTGAGCAGCTCATCTCTGCAGGCACAAAGTGCCAGGCAGCCCCTGACTGGCTCATCAGCAAAGACTACTTAGGAAGTCGGCCAAACTTCCAGCCTTTTTATGGGAGATGTTTTGTAATAACTCAGGACAGTCTCCACCATTTAGGTCACCAATTTTTTACCTTCCCTTTTTAAAATGACTCTCTTCTCTTTTTGAAAACGCTCACCTTTCCCCTGTGCAGAGAGAGTTTTATTTCCTGTAGCTTGTAGCACCCCAAATCTATGTTGCATGTGCCCTGCTGGGGATTTTCTTTTCTTTTTTTTTTTTTTTTTTTCTTNTATTATTAAAGTTGGCAATCAGCTTTCACAAACTCGGAAAATCCTGCCCAACAACTTGTCTCCTTCTCTAGAGCTGGTTTACTCTTATCCACTCATCTTGGAGCAGTCCCTTTGCAGAGCCCTGCTGGCAAAGCGCCCTTTCTTTTTTGCTTTGATGGAGCTGGACATTTTCCCATGACCCCGCGGTAAGACAGTGCTGGTGGAGAGGTCACAGCTGCCAGCCGGAAAAATAAAATAAATCAGATACAAGCCTGCTCAGGACACTCACCTGTAAAATACTCTCCAAACTCTTGCTCGAGTTTCATGGCTTTGTCAAACACTTTGTTGGCCTGTTCGTATGTCTGTCTCCTGTTCATCTCCCTGCGATGTACAAAAAATAGGAATTTTACTCTTTTTCTTAGCAATGAATGGAAGCAAAAATAGCCCGTGGAGCCGGGATGCCTGGGAAGCCTCTGCACACCAGGAAGAGAAGCTGCGCCAGACCCAGCTCTCAAAGGCAGGACCCTTCCCCACGTGCTCTTTGCTGCCTTGGCACTTCATCTCGACTCCCACCAGCTCCTCCCCTCGCCCCCCTCCGCCTTCCGCTGCAGCGCAGAAGGGCACTTGCGTCCATACAGCCCTCCGAATTTGCAAGACCACTGCAGAAGCCTCCCTGCTTTTCAGGAGCCTGTCGCCACCCTCCTCGCCTAGGTTCCCTCATCTTCGTACAACACCCAAATCAATTCCACCCCTTCTGCCCCGAGAAGGGGTTTTCGCAGCCCCCTTGGTGCCAGCAGAGTCCCCTCTGTCCTCAGAGCCCGCCTCTAGCTGCTGAGTCTCCTTGCAGATAATGTTCTCTGCTGCTGCTTGGGAGAGCTGCAAGCTCAGCTCTAACGTCCCTTCCAGCATGCGGTCCCCAGGGCCAGGAGCAGCAGGACAAGCAGAAGGTCGCCCTTCGGCACAGAGGAAACGTCTCCTCTCTGCTCCCCGGGGCTGGCCTGGCTCAGCCACCGTCCAGCTGTCATCCATCCGCCACCGCCGGCTGCCGGCAGCGACCTGGCTGGACTCGGGGCCCAGGTAAGCAGGTGACAAGAGGCACACTTAGGAGCGTTTTTAAGATTTCCCATGGATAACCCTCTTCGGGGCAAATAAAGGACTTTAAGCCAGAGCAATCCATGGAGGCACCGTGGCAGTAGATGTGGAGGGACACCACAGAGACAACAACGGGCCCAGCTCCTCTTAACAAGGGACAAGTTTGGCACCAGCAGCAACCTCTGCTGCTTTCTAAAAAGACAGCAGACATACAAACCCCGGACAGGCCAGAGCCGCTCACCCCGGAGAGGTACGGAACACTTACATGAGGGCTTCAATGGATTTTGGTTTGATGAAAATGGCAATGGGGTAAAGTTGTGCTTGTTGCAACCTCTTGATAGCATTGCCAGACACATCCAGGATGCAGTGTTTCCCCTGGAAAGGAGACGATCAGGATCAGACCTGCCCACAGGCGGAAACCAGCTCGCTCACACAGATGTGCTTCCACAAGAGAGGAGCCACAGAGGTGAAACCCCACTCCTGAGACACGAGCCAGCTCCCGGCGGCCTTACGTTGCCGCCTGCTTAGGGCAGGACAGCAGCTACGCGAAGGGACCGAGTCCTTCTCCGAACACGTGAAACAAGTTAAGAGCCATCGGAATGCTCCAGGACTCCCGTGGAGGAAATGCCGCTGCCTGGAGGAGGGCAGGCGGGCACCTTTGCCCTGGGAGCTCCTCGGCACGAGGCCGGTGCCGGGCTGTCGGGTGGAGTTTGGCTGCCAGAGGTACGACACCGCGGTGGAGTAACGCAGCGGAGAAAAGCAGCCACGTGGCTTGGCAGGGCTCTGGAGGGAGGAGAGGCTCAAGCCATGCTGGCTTAATGTGGTTACAGCCCTTTGTCAACGACACGGGGAGAGGAGGGGAACTGCCGCATGCGGCCGGACTGCGGCTGGACGCGTCCCAGTCCCAGGAATGCCACCCAGCACTCACCCTCTCTGCCACTGCCCGCACGGACTGAATGCTGGTCCCATAGAGATTGTCGTTGAACTGCCCGGCCTCTATGAACTTGTTGTCCTGGATGTCCTTCTCCATCTGTTCGCGGGACACCACGAAGTGGTAGTCTTGCCCGTCTACCTCGTTCTCACGCCGAGGCCTGGTGGTGTCTGGAGGAGAGCGGGCGTCGTGAGCGAACCCGGAGCGATGCGCACCAAACCTCCGGGGAGGGGGAAACCCACCCGCGCCCCCGGCCCCCTCCCCACACTGCAGGCAGCGCACCCACCGCTCCCCCCGCCCAGCAAGGGCACCAAGCGCCAGCCGGGACTCACGTGGCACGCAGGAACCAAACTTGTGTGGGAATTCGGAGATGAGATCGTCGTTAATTCGGTCCTTTGTCGGCCCCAGGATGATCACCGGCCTCGCATAGTGAACTGCGAACAAGAGCCACCACCTGAGGCCCCAGCGGCGCTGGGGTTCACCCTACTTTTGGCATCCACCCACCCTCGCCCTGGCAGCGGGTGCTCCTGCCCACATGGGCACCTAACGGTGCCGCCTCCGCGCGTTTATCTCCTCCTGGTCATGGCCAACATCTCCTTCCCACCTGACCCAACCATCTGCGTGTGCGGCCCCGGGGAAGGTGCTGCTCCCTCGCTCGGGGCAGGAGCCAGACAACCAGGACAGCTGGGCGAGGACGCCACGGCGCTGCGGGAGCCATGGGAGCCCGAGGCTGGTCCAGCTTCTGGCAAGGAGAGACCACCAGCGCTGGGGCTGTTCAGCCCGTGAGAGGGTCTGCAGGGACGGAGCAGCGAGCAGGGCGAAATGCTGAGGGCCAGGGGGATTACTCTGCAGCAGGGACCTGGCCCGAGACAGGGAGGGATAATCCCATCCTCAGCTGGGGACTAAAGCCCAGCCCAGTTTTAGCTCTGGATCTCTCCCTTGGTCTTGCAGACCAGGTCACAAGTCCTTTCTGTTGATTAAAAAGGTGCCACCAAGGCCAGGAGAAGCCCTGCATGAACGCCCAGCTCCCTGCTGCACCCAACAGACAAGAAACTCCGTTTGTGTTCGCCCAGTGTCACGCTGGCGCGGCAGGGGAGCTGGCACCGGTCGCCCTGGCTGTGCCGGGGACACCGATGCCCACGCTGGAGCGGGCTCGGGGCAGCTCGGCACCACGACTTACTTTCTTGCCGTGTCACTGGCTCGTACGACAGGATGGTGTCCTCTTGTCCTTCTGCAACAGAGCCAGGGAGAGGCAGGTGAGCGCTTGCAGCAGCTTTCCAGCCCCTCCGCACCTGGGAGGAGCTGGCTCCCGTGCCCGCCAGCCTCCTGGGGACGCCTCCAGGCTCCGGCTGACGTGGAGCGTGACAGGCATGCAGTCACCAGCCACGTTAATCAGTCATGTCCCAGCTCTAGGTCAAGCCTCTGCTCTCCCTCCCCACCGCTGCCCGACGGGACACGCCACCCTCCCTGTGGGGCGGACGTGCTGGGGGTATTTAGAACATCCACCGGGAATACAGGGAGCACTGGGGGCAGCTGGACCCCCTCGTACAGGCCTGGGCTCCTGGAGCTACCTATGCTACAGACCCAGCCTCTGGCCATTGCCTGCCCCAGCAGGCACCAAGAATGGGGCTGGTTCCCCATTCCACGGACTGGGAACCCACCACCCAGCCTCGGAGCAGCGCCCTGCAGCCAGGAGCGAGCAGGGAAGCTCCCGCCCCCAGCCCCGAGGAGGGAACTGGCCGCAGCATCTCGGTGTCACCAGCAGGAAGGACCAGCCTCCGAACAGAACCACCAGCGGGACAAGACAAGATGGAAGTGCCAAAACGTGTGCACACGTACACACACACACACACACGCACGTGCACGGGGCTGGGAGAGCAGGCGAGGCGCACACTTACTGGAACTGCTCTCGCTGTCACTGGTGTTTGATGTCACGCCCTCTGCAAAGCAACCAGAGAGACCCCCTTCAGCAGGAGCGTGGGCAGACGGCGTGGGGACACCCCGGCTGTCACCAAGCACTACTGACCCAGGGCAGGGCAGCACCAGCCTCCCGAAAAACCCGCGCCCCAGCACCCACTGGGACGAGCCCACGCCGCGTGGGCAGGGCGGCATCTCTCGCCCTTTGCTGGGAGAGTGGGGACATGCAGAGGGAATGCTGCTCCGGGAGAAGGCAGGGATGCCGGAAGGGGGCTGCCGGGCAAGTGTGGGCAGGTGCTGCACTTCCTAGGCGGAGGGAGGAGAGGTGGAACGCGTGGGGAGGAGGGTGCTGGCGGGGGGAGTGGGTGCAGCATGCACACAGGGGGCAGGGGAGGGCACAGCTCCACGCCAGCACGGGGACGGGGCAGCCTACCTCTGGGGACGGGACTCACAGAGACAAGACAGTGACAGGATGGGACAGAGTTCGGGGCTTCGCTTGCTCAGGCTGATCCCAGTGCTGCGACCGCCCCACAGAGGCTCGCTGGCCGCCGCCGGCCCCGCTCCATCCCGGTCGGGGAGGTGCAGAGCTCGGCAGGGGACTCGCACCCAGCCGGGACGGCCGAGGCGCTGCCACCAGCGCCGCTTTGCAGCTCTGGGTACGTGGTGCCACCTTCCTCTGGGGCAATACTTCAAAACGCTGTCACCGCCCCACTCCGAAGGGACCTGTCATGGTCACAGCCACCTCCCACCCACACCGGCAGCGGCTCCGAGTGCTACACCAGTGGCCAGCCCAGTGAGGAGCAGGAGGAAGAGGAGGATGAAGAGGTACAGCTCACCCGGGGTGCGGCGGGCAGCCCTCAGCACTTAGGGCACGGCCAACATCCCCAAGCAAAGTCCCCTGTCCGCCCCGCGTGCGGCACCAGCGGCACCTCCTCAAGCCCAGCAGCCTCCGCCGGCAGACGCGGCATTCCCCGGCGGACACGGCATTCCCCAGCAGAGGAGCAGCGCCTGGTGGGCTCCTCCTTCCCTGCGCCCAGAGAAGCACAGCCGTCCCCCAGGCACCACCAGGCATGCCAGCGACGGAAAGTGAACGATGTGCATCAAAATTCAACTTACTCAGGTTCTTTGCTCCATAATAATCGTCACTTAACCCAGGGAAGTCCTGATTTCACAGACAGCGAGAAGGGGCAGAGGGGGAGAGAAAAGAGCGCGGGAGAGGGCAGTCAGAGGGGTGGGGGAGACAGAGCCAGACCAGCATTAGTGACAGGAGTGCAGAACGGGCCAGAGCTGCAACTGCAACGTGAGGTTAGATGTTTTCAGAGCTGACGCCATCAGCTCCCTGCCAAGGTCTCGCCTTGTGCAGCCAGACCCCCCCCCTCCCCTCCCCACCCCCCTTTCCAAGCTCACGCTCTCTGCCAAAGAGCCCCCAAGGGCCACCCTGAGTCTGGGGAGGGCAGGGTGGCCACAGTGGCACCTGCTGGCACCGGGCGGTGGCAGGGCCGAGCTGTGCCGTGTCTCCGCGACGCCTGGCAGCGTGCAGCCCAGACACAGTGCGGCCCGTCCTGCAGCGCAGCAGGAGGGGGACACGTCTCCCCCGACCCGCACGTGTCAGCTGCCCGCGCCCCAGCGCCTGCACCAGGGGCTGTGGGAACACGGGGAAGGACCCCCCCGCCACAAGCTGGGATGACAGTGGCAGAGCCCGGGGAGGGACCTGGCTGCGGGTCGCTGACACAGGCTGGCGAAGAGCGTTGCCTGCCCCATCCCTGCGCCGTATGTCACCGTGCTGCAGAGCGGAGCGCCCCAGCGAGCCCTCGGCTCCAGCACGGGGCTGCCTGGAGCCCAGCCACGTCCAGGCACTACAAGGGACACCGGGACACACAGACTTCACCTTGACCGCAGGCCAGAGGCTCACGCTGGCTGCTGAGCTCACTGGAAGCCAGCGCCAGCCCGGCGCGGCTAGCAGAGGGATGCGGGCAGCCCCTGGAGCAGCCCAGCATCAACCTCCTGCCTCCCCATCATGGCCAGGAGAGCCAGCGGCGGGGAGGGGACGCTGCGCTGGAACGGGGCAGAAACGCTGCTCTGCCTTGCCCACCTCCGCTGCCCCAGGGGTGCGAGCACTACGGCTGTATGTCGGGACACTTCCCACAGGAGTGGATGCAGTCTAGCATCTGGAAGGAGGGGGGGCCGGGTTTGGCGAGCAGCTCCAGCGCCGGCCATGTCAGGATAGGGGGCAACAAGCCGAATGCCCTGCCTTTGTTGGGAGCCCCAGGGTGCTGCCAGCTGAGAGCTGGGGACCCCCCAAGCCAACTGGTGCAGCCAGCTGTGCCTCAGTCGCAGGCGGGCAGCTCCTCCACCAGCGAGGACGCAGCTCCCCCGTGTCCACAGGGTTTAACCCACGGGAAGGGCTCTCAGATGAGAATACGTGGCTGCAAGTCACTTGTAAGGGAGACGGGGAGCGCGGCCGGGACCACCCCAGCCCCTCGGCCCTGACAGGGACAGGAGAAGCTCTGCAGGAGGTGGCCAGCCCCTCGCTCGGAGGGGAGCAGCCCTTGGCAGGCGGAGGGAGGGAGCAGAGCCCGCAGCAGAGGGAGGAGAGCAGGGGGGAGGCAAAGCAGGGGGTCAGGCGGGTGTAAAGTTGGATGAAAGGATGAAGACATTGAATATGAGAGTGAGAAAAAGAGCACCAGCCCGCAGCCGCTGCTTTCGTTTCAAGCTCTGGCTTCTCCCTAGCTGCTGGCACGACTGGAGCACAGACCTGAACAGGGGCAAACACCAGGACCCCTGGCTAGGGAAATGTGCTGGATCTCTCCCCCAAAGGCAGGGGACCTGAGGATCGCACGCTTGCCCTCTCTGGCCAGCTGCTACTTACGTTCCTGTCCGCTGCTCTCCTGGGCCAGGTTCTCTTTGCTCTTGTAAAATGGAAACTTTCGAGAGAGGCGGAAACTCTTTTTACGTTTCGTTTTGATCGACTGAAGAACATGGAGATGGAAGGGAGGACAGAAGAAACAATGGCGTGTAACGCATGTGGGAAAAATTAAAATGAAGAGACAATGAGGAGCTGTGTCAGGGCAGTCACCCTCAAATGAAAATCACGGGGATTACATGAAAACTGTAATGCAGGAAAAAAAATTAAGCATGGAGAAAAACATGTGGTAGGGATGCTGGGAAGCTGATGTGGCAATTGGCAGCTCTGCAGGGGCAGCCAGGCCGTTCTCCCTTCCTTGTCCGCTTGCTAAGCGCTCCGGGTGAGCTGCCTGCAGACAGCTCCCAGCCACGGGCTGCGGTGGGACGGGCTCTGCTCCCCCACCACTCCAACCAGGGGTCCTTCCCCAGAGCTTTTGCACCATCCTGGGCTCCTCTGCTCACCCCCGGCACAGCCCTGGAGGATTCGTGCTGAGCAGATGGGGTCTGGGGAGGTCCAGTCGCGCTGTTCTCTGCTTTGGGATTGCTCCAGCCGCCCCACCCGGAGCTTGGGCTGCTGGCACTCATCCTGCCCCTCTCAGCTACTGGCTCCAGGCACCCCAGTGAGCCCCAGCTCGGCACTTACCCTGTTGGACTCAATCATGCCAGTCCTGGCGTGGAACTTCACCGTTTTCAACCGCGCTCTCTCCTTCTTTTCCACCCTGATGAGAAGTTAAAGGGGAGAAAGAGCTGCTAGTCCCGTACATGCATCCTCTGTGCCACCCACCTGGCTCCCCAGGCGGCTCTGTGCACCCTCGGGTGGTGGCCCCATCGGCAAAGGGTAGCTCCTTCCCAGAGTGGGATGGAGGTGGAGCCACCAGCCTGGGGTTTGGCCAAGGCCAGCGTCTGCAGGAGCAGGAGTGGGGACAAGCCAGCCTTCCCAGGAGGGGAGGGATGGGGGGCAGAGATGGATGGGGCTGGCTTTGCAGACCTGAAGGCAGTGGCAGCCAGCTCACCCGCTCCCTGCAACTTCCCATCTCATGGGACCTGGCTGGCAGAGCTGGGCAGGTGGTCAGAGGACACAAGGAGCAGCCCACAGTCACTGCTGGGACTCTGCTCTCACCCGGAGCCCCAGACTGGCTAACTCCAGCTCTCAGCCCCCCATGGGGACCACAGAGGAGGCTGAGCGCTCCTCTCCTCGCCTGGAGTCTCACCCAGCTTTGGGGAACATCTCCCCAGGGAGACCTGCACGCAGCTCCAGCTTGCAACTGGGGCACCCTTCGTTCTGCACAGCCGTGGAGGGGCAGGTGGGCTGGGAGCAGAAGGAGATCCCACCCTGAGCAGAACCCCGAGGGCTGCAGGGCTCGCAGAGGCTGGGGAGCTCCTGGAGGCACCACGTGCGACAGCTCCCGCTGATGGACGCTCACCTTTTCTTACTGGGGATGACCCCGATCTGCTCGCTCTCGCCGTGGGGTGTGACAAGCCTGGCTTGCCACCACTCGTCGTCAGAGGCGTTGATGACGTGCAGGATGTCCCCATAGGAGAAACTGAGCCCCTGGCTGGGCAAGCAACTGTCCCGGGTCCGGTCGTAATCAAACAGCGCCCTGCGGAGGGGCAGAGAGACGAGCGATGCCTTCCCCGAGCACGGCCAGGCAGGGAGGGCAGCAGCACCACCCACCTCCCCCGGCTCTGCCACCTTCCTACCCTGAAGGATTTAAACCCAAACTTTGGGGAAACCTCTGGCCGAGGCAAGCGGTGCTGCGCGGCCGCCAGCACACCCCTCCCGACGGCAGGCTCAGCACGAGCCCCGACGTTTGCAAGGCAGGAACAGCAGTGCCGGACCGAAACAACTCGCTCTTGACCTTCGCTGCGAGAGGCAGACGAACCACAGGCGCGCTGGAGGCGGCTGTGGTTAGCGAGCAGGCGAAGCTCACGTGGCCTCAAGACAGCAGCAGTGTGCAGGGGGGCGGCGGGGAGCTGGGGCGCAGGGCTGCTCCCCACCAGCCCTCCCCAGTGGCCGCGGGGCCAGGGAGCGGGACAGGGGACACCAGGCGCCACCGGAGCCGGGCCACACCGGCAGAGACCGCGGGGCACTTTGAGCACACACTTTATTTACGGACAGGGGTACGTGGCTCCAGAGCCTGTGAATTAGGAACACATCTGAGGATATAAACTGCTTCCACAACTGATCCTGTTTGGACTCCTAAACATTTCCCCTGAGAACATTTTATTTAGTTTAAAATTGTCTTCAATATTAAACCAACCATCTACAGAAAAAATATATATTTTTTTTTTAAACTAGAGGAGCACCAATACCCTCCCTGCGCAGGCTTTATCACACGCAGCGCCGCAGCCCGTACCCACAAGCTGCTCTCAGTGGCTTCACACGCAGCTCATTCTACTACTGTCAGATCTCAAACCGTGTCCGCTCTGACACAGCCACTTTGCAACAAACCAAATCGAGGGAACAGTCACTAAAAGCACCGCTGCCGGCAGCACAAACCCTGTGTTTGCTCCTGGGACATCGGCCCTGCTCGCCCCCGAGCCCAGGCACTGCCAACACTGGCTGGCTGCTGGTTTAATCCTGGCGCTAACGAGCCGCCCTCAACCAGGAGAGACACCCTCTGCCCTGCTCATCACCCCCTTCTGCTGCAGGGACCCCTAAGGGGTCTGGAAGCGCACGGTGCAAATCACAGAATCACTTGGGCTGGAAGAGACCTTCAAGATCATCGAGTCCAACCATAAACCTATGCCAAACCCACCCCTAACCCATGTCCCTCAGCACCACGTCTGCCCGGCTTTTAAATACCTCCAGGGAGGGCGATTCCACCACCTCCCTGGGCAGCCTCTTCCAATGCTTGACAACCCTTTCCGTAAAGAAGTTTTTCCTCATATCCCACCTAAACCTCCCCTGGCACAACTTGAGGCCATTTCCTCTTGTCCTGTCGCTTGTTCCTTGGGAGAAGAGATTGACCCCACCTGGCTAGAACCTCCTTTCAGGGAGTTGGAGAGAGTGAGGTCTCCCCTCAACCTTCTCTTCTCCAGGCTGAACAATCCCAACTCCCTCAGCCGCTCCTCATAAGACTTGTTCTCCAGACCCCTCCCCAGCTCCGTTGCCCTTCTCTGGACACGCTCCAGCACCTCCATGTCTCTCCCATACTGCGGTGCCCAAAACTGAACCCAGGACTCAAATGACAGGACCGAGGTCCCTGTGGAGCAGCAGAGCCAGGAGGACACTTCAGCCAGATCCCTGCTTGGGCGCTGCCAGGGGAGTGCAAGGCAAAGAAACCTTTCGAATCACTCGGGACTGGGTTAAGGCAGCCAATCTCAAATGGGCTGCTTGAGGGGGGCTCTTGGGGAGGAGACCCAGCATAGTCCTACACGTCCAGGTACATCCAGCCACCAGGTCACTCCACTGTTCCCAGCTCGCTCAGGGCTGGGGCAGCTCTCCTGCAGGGTCCCTCTGCACCCAAGCACGCTCCCCGGCACGCTGCAGCCGGCAGCAAAGCGTCGCAGGGCGCTTCGGCCAGAGGTGAGCAACCCCGGCAGGCGGCTCCGGGCCAAAAGATAAGGTCATGCAGCGGCCGGCGAGGCCAGTGCTGAGCCAAGGCCCCAGGGAACTGGTCAGGCTGGTTCCCGCACCCTGCCCTGCCGAGCTGCTGGTCCCACATTAGCTCCTGCCTCCTCCGGCAGCAGCCGCTGCTGTGCCGGCACAGCACAGCTGGCTCCGACACCCGCGAAACATCTGTTTCCCCAAGGCACGGAGCTCCCGGAGCCCAACCCCTGGCTGCGTGGGTGGCTGGGTGGTCCCCAGGGCGCAGAGGCCAGGCGGTGGCACGGTAACTCCGCTCCGTCCGCGGCGCGCACAGTCAGGAGAGCAGAGGGTTTGGCTGGAGGGCAGGAGAACCGTGCCAGCGGCTGGGCATGGCGTCCTCCCAGTGCCCAGGCACAACGCCTGCCTGGCCCCCATCGCTGCCCGGCACGGCGCCGGCACCGGCGGACTTTGCCCCGCGGCAGTGCAGGAACCTGCCTCGCCCCTGCCTGCGCGGCGCAGCTCTGGCTCCGAAACACGTGCCGAGCGCTGGCACCCCCAAATCGGCTCTGGCACGCACTGGGGTGCCCGGCTCCAGCCCCATCGACAGCACCCGGGGTGCAGCGGAGCCTCCCGGGCCTGACTCAAGCGGTTGGGTAGCAAGTCCTGTAATTGATGTCCTGTCCACGGCGCAGCAGCTCAGCTGGTTTCGGGTAAACTGTGCTCGAAACCACCCCGCCCAGAAGGGCTGGGGCAGCCCGGGCGGCTCTCGCCAGCACCTTTGCGGGGCGTACGGTGGGAAGGGCCACGCTGGGGGAAAGCTCTCCCCTGGGATCACCCTCTCAGCAAGGGTGAGCTCCAGCTCCCACCTGAAGCCACCTGGGCGCATGTGGCGCCCTGTATCCCCTTGGATACAGCGCTGTGGAGGCCACCGAGGCCTCGTAGAGGGATGCATGAAGAGATGCGAAATGCTAGGAGCAGCCCAGAGCTCTCCAGCTCGCAGGCATGCCCCAATCCGTGCAGGACCTACTGAGGCAGGGAACAGGAGACTCACAGGCTCAACTCCAGCTGGACCCAGCCTGAACTCTGCTCCGCTCACCAGGGTGTCCATGGGACAGCAGGGGAGCAAGGACAGGACTGGCAAGATAACGTTTATTGAACTTCCAGCTTGTTGCACACCCCCAGCGTGGAGCCCCGAGATGCCAAATCAAGCAAGATGCCTGCGGAGCCTCACAGGAAGGCGTGAATTGCAGGAACCCAGAGCTGCACCTCTCTCCTCCTGCCAGGCTGGGCTTGCACCGGGTCCAGCAGCAGCCTGAAGCCCTCTGCATGGAGCAGCCACGCAGCTGAGGCTGACGCCACCTCGTCCCTTGTCACCCTTCCCACAGGAAAGAGGCATCCCCTGCCAGCACCCACCCACAACAGGCTGTGCAGGGCGAGGATTTACAGGATTATTTTAATTACCAAGTTAAAATTACTTATTAGCTGTCACCCCGCTCGCGCTGTGGCAGGCAGGAGGTGCCAGGAGGCAGACAGGGAGCAGGGCCTGCCCTGGACACGCAAGACTTGCAGCAGTTAGAGCTGCACGGCTGCTTAACCCCTGCCTGCCCCGGGCCTGGCACCGGACCAAAAGCGCGTCGAGAGCTCAGAGCAATAATCCTCCTAAGACCTCATCTCCCCTCCAGGGAGATCCTGCCGCAGGAACGGCGGGAGGAGATGGGGAGAGCCTGTTAGCAGGGAATGGTTAGGGGAGACTGCCCTGAACGTTGCCCAGGGCAGAAGCGGCACTGGCTGCCCAGTATCTCCCTGTTTCCCAGCGGTTCCCAGTGGGTTGGCCTGGCCAGCAGCCACCCAGGGCTCTGTGAAGACACCGGTGCTTCCCAAAGCGGAGCAGGTGTCCTGGTTTGAGGCAAAACAGAACCAATTTTTTGTGCCTCACAAGAGGCACTCGAGTGCCAAGCACCCAGCCCTGGTGAACCAGCACAAAACCACCGCTCTTGGTGTTTTGAACACTCTCCGGGCTGCGCAATGTGGCGATCACACTTGCTTCCCCCGTCTCCAAAACACCCGTTCGCAGCGGTGCTGCGCGAGCCGGGCTGCAGCATCCCGTCCTGCGGGGATATACCCATCCCACCCACCTCCGGCCGCCTGGAGCACAGGGGCAGGCAGGGGGGGACTGAGCCTTACCGGACATAAAGGGATCTCTTCTCGCTTGTCCGCAGCGAGCCGGAACCGGAGCTCATGCTGCTGTTCATCATCTGCTCTCTCAGGTCGTGGATCTTGGACTCGAAGCGGCTGTACTCTGTGGGGAGAGAGGGGGTCAGCGCGGGCGGGAGCTGCGGGGAGAGAGGACACGACAGCCTGTCCGTGGGGGTGTCTTGCCCACAAGCCCGTCTGTCCCCACACAGCGGGGAGGATGAAGCCCAGCACCCTGCGGGCATTGAGGCAGGGCACCAGCTGCTCCCAAACCCACCCCAAAGCCCCACACAGGCAGCTCGGGCAAGGGCTGCCGAGCTGCAGGGCAGCGAGGGAATGGCTGGGCAGGGCTCAGCAAGGCACTGACCTACCGACCATTTCAAAGTGTGCACAGAAAGACCAAGAGCCCCTCCAGGAGACTGTCACCCACCGCCTGAAGCCATTGGGGGGCTGCCCACCCACAGCTCTGCCAGCGGCACAGCCCCTCTCCCCGGCAGACATGGAGGCAAAGCACGGCCTCCACCCACAGAAGGGGAGCAGGGAGGAGGAATTCACCTTTTGCTCCTCCATCCTGGCAGCAGAGACCTGCAGGAGGAGCCCGGGGACGCTCCAGAAGCCGCGGCCACCTCCCTGCCAGGCACCGGATGGGAGCAGCCACCACCCCGCTGCCTGCCACCACGCCACGACCTTCAGCTGGGTGTAAAGGTCGGGCGGGCGAGCAGAGGGTGGAGGCACCGGCCTCCCTGCTTATCCATGGCTGGCTGGGGAAGGTTTGCCGGTCGGCGAGCAACTGCGGCACCGCGGCAGCTGCTGGCACTGCCGCAGCCCGCCCTGGCAACTCCCACTCGGGACCCTTGATTTTGTGCCCAGGGCACACCCTGCCGTTAGAGCCGCGCGTCCCGGCGAGAGGGGACCACTCTCATCTCTGCTCTAAGTCTCCTACGGAAAGTCTTCTCCACAACCCAGCAGATCAGATGTGGTGTGTTTTGGGGTTTTTTTTTGTCTTTTTCTTTCCCCCCTGTGCAACGCGGAGCCCAGGGGCTGAGAGCAGAGTCCCGGCAGCGCGGGGGGGTGGCGCAGGCTGTGCCTGGCCTCCAGAGCTGGGAACACCGGGCTGCTGAGAACGGCGCCGCGGGCTGGGTTTGAGAGCCAGCCCCTCACCCTGCACGGGGACAGGCGACTCTCGCTGCGGACACACGTGGGACTGGGGTTACGGCGTTCTGCAGCTCGGCATTTCCTCGCTCTCCAGCCTGGGCATCCCTCCCACACCCAGCTGCGTTCTCACTTACAGACTGAAAAAAAGGTGATGTGCACTAAAACGGCCGAGCCCGCACACAGAAACTCCACGTGAAGCCCCGTCCCCTGCCGTGGGACATGGAGAGATGGCGCACACCGGCAGCGTCGGCTGCTTAACGCAGAGGTCGACAGACCCCCACTGGGCAGCCACGTGCTGAGGGGCACCCGCTGCCCCCGCCTGCCTTCCCGCTAGCGGAGGGAAACGCGGAAGTAGCCAGGCATGGTCAAGGCTTATTTTATACAATTCTGACCCCAAAGCAGTACTTTTGCACTCGCAGACCTGCGCTGGGGTTCTACAGAGTTCCCAGCAGAGGGAGGTGAGCTTCATCCCGCTCCGCACCCCTCGCCCCACACTGGGGTGGACCACAGCATCTGCTCCAGGATGCCCGTGAGCTCTTATAGCCCAGAGGAGCATCCATCAGGAATGGGTACAGCTGCTCCATAAACCCTTTTTGGTACAGGAGGGCTATTTCCCCTGGAAAGCTACTGACCTGGGTGGTACAAGCCCAGATTCTAGCCGATTCGCCCCAAAGCCTGCTGGGGACACAGACTCTCTGCACACCCGCACACCAAGAGGACTGCTGCTCCCTGCTATGTGGGCTTGCATCCCTCCTGCGACACCCTTCTCCCCAAAAAGCCTGGCCTGGAGGACACAATGCCTGGGATCAGGGAGGCAGCGACGGGCCAAAGCAGGTTTAGCTGCCGCTGGCATCAGGGCAGGGATGTCAGGAGGGCAACCTTTGGGTGCCACCACCCTGCCAGCAACCGCGTCCCCTGCAGGCACCCCAAGCGCAGAGCTCTCAAACGCCTGTGCCACTCCATGGAAAGGGACTTTCCAAATTTTTCTGGAGTGTCCATACTGCTTGGAGGGCTGGGAAAAGCCCGCTGGCACGACAAGAAGCTCAACGCAGGCTGGATGCAGCAAAATGAACAAAGGCCGCTCTGGCTTTATCCCCCAAAAGGGCAAGCGCAATCCCATCCCAGGAAGGGTCTCCCAAGGAGCCACCAACTCGTGCTCGCTCTGACTGGGGGAGGGTGCAGGGCAGAGGGGCAGCNCTCCCGGCTGCCATCGGCTCCCCCTTATCTGCACGCTGGAGCAGCTTCCAAGACAATTACCGGCAGATAACCCCCAGCAAGCAGCGCTCCTGCCTTTGCTCCCTGGCTCACGGCCACCTTGTCTCCGCATCCTGGAAGGAGATCTCCCGTTCAGCCCAAATTTGCCTGGGAAGTTTGCCCACGGTGTGGTGGGGAGGTGAGCTACGGCTGATCCTCACCTCCCTGGCATTCCCAGGTGCCGGACGCATTCAGGATGCACTTATCAAGACTGAAAAATATGCAACAGGTGAGCCAGGGCCTCTTTTCTTTTTGCTTTTCCCGCTCAGCAACTCAATAAAAACACCGCTCCAACCTCCCAGCGCTCTTCCCTTCCCAGGCTGCGGGTGCCCCTGGAGCTGGGCCTGATCCTGCACCGTGGGGGGAGCTCGGCACACAGCGTGCGCAGGTCACAGACTGTGAGGATCGGGCAGGGATCGCCCGCCTGCGCCCAGGATCCCCAGCACCGGCGCAGGCTCGTGCGGTGCAGCTGGAAATATATCCAGCAGAGCCAACAAAACGGCAGCTCCGCAGTGGATTTCTGGGCACCGGGAGACAGCGCAAAGGTAGGAAGCGCTGACAGAGAGGTGCCCTCTCCCGCTCGCTCTCCCAGGGCCAGGCCAGCTCTGCCGGGCCATCAGCAGAGCCCAGGGATGCTCGGCCACAGGCTCCAGCCCAACCACCTGCAAAAACTACCCTCCAGCTCCATCCCTCCCCTCCAGCCCGGCATTTTATCGCCCTGACTCCGAACACCTTCCAGCCGCGGGGTTAAAGTACAGACACCTCCCTGCACAGGGCACACGTGGGCGAGCGGAGGGGGGGACAGCCATGGGGAGCTTGGAGGCTTTTAAAAGCAGCCCTGGCACTTCCTTTGGAGCGGCCAGCTCGGAGAAATGCTGTCACGCAAGTGCTTGTATTTTCAGGTGAGGAATATCGAGGCCTTGTTGCGTGGGGTGTGAGGAGGGGGAATTGCCAAACCCAAGTGCTGGAGGAAGGAGCCGGCAAAGGCCAGGGGCAGAAGCGCTCAAAGGGAAGGGACCTCACAAACAGCTCGGAGGCACCATCGCAGGGTGCCTCCTAGCTGCCTCCTCCTCCTCTTCCTCCTCGACAGCATGCAGCAGCGCAGCAGTGGCCCAGCATGCAGCAATGGCCCGAGGCGCTGCACCAGGGGCAGGTGCTCAGAAAAAAGGCTGGAGGGCAGCTCCTCTTTCTGTCCTTCCCTGGTGTTGTTTTCGCTTCTTTCCGCTCCTAGTGCCTGGCAGGACCCCGCAGGGAGGGCACCTCATCCCCCCAGACCTGCACGAGCAGCCTCTCCGCTCCCTCGGAGCCCCAGCGAGGTCAGACACAGCACACGCGCACACTCAAGCCCTACCCGTCCTCCTGCACGACACGCAAGTGCCGCCCTCTGCCTCTGCTGGCGTGGAGGAACTTCTCAAAGCCCCTTTCCACCAGCGTCTCCTCCTCTGGGCATCCTACAGTCCAGCTCTCCCACTTGTTCCACACCCACGACACACACAGAAAAGGCAAACACTTGGGAGCGCGTGTCCCCCGGAGGGGACCCAGCCTCATCCGCACCTGGGGCTCATGCCAGGGAGATCTTTCTCCTTGGCTCCCAGGTCTCCAAGACTCTGGAGCGCTGAGGTCAACCCCCAAGGTACAACAGTCCGTGTTTCGCAGAAGCGATGGCTGCAGCCCGTGTGCTGCTGCCCGCGCACGCCAGGAGCCACCGCGGACCCGGAAAGCCACCAGCTACAAAGCGCTGACATTTCTGCCTCCGTCTAAAGGGGTTTCAAAACATTTTGTCCCGTTTGACATTTAGGAACAACTCTTGGTTGGCGCCTTTGCCAAATCTCGAGTGGCAAAGGGAGCCAGAAATACAAGAACATTAAGTGCTTCCTGGAAAGAAAGAAAGGAAAAAAAAGAAAAAGCCAAAACAAACAAACCCACAGCGCAGCCCTGAGCGGCACTAACGGCTGCGACGGGAGGAACAGCGGGGACAGGGACCCGCAGGGCACTGCCCGGCGATGCCACCGCGGTGGCACACGGCAAAGGGCAGGCGAGGGGCGTCCCGCTGGCCTCGCCGGGGGGCCCGGAGCTGCTGGGGGAGACAACCGGCGGCGCCCGGGAGAGACACCTTCACCGGGGGCCGGGGCCGGCTGCATCCCGGCTGGATCCACCTGGGATCCACCCCAGCGCGGCAGCGGCCCCGGGAGCAGCTCCCAGCCCCCCGGCGGGACGCCCTTCCCGGCCCTCGCCCGCCAGCCCGGAGGGTCTCGGGAGGCAGCTGCCAGCCCCCGTCCCCCCCCGCCAGCCCCACGCGGGACCCTCACCCCCCCACACCGCGGGAATTAAGGGGCAGCGCTAATGAGAGGCGGCGGCCGCCGGGGCAGCGGGATGCTCAGCGCCGGGGACCAGCCCCCAGGCCCCGCTCCCGGTCCCGGCCCCGC